>BPLR01005542.1:0-133613 GCA_021605095.1 Caerostris extrusa | reverse complement strand
TACGTATTGCTGTTCTTCAACTTTGAATGTAATAAAATATTTTTAGCATACGGAATAAGAAGGCATGGATGTTCTTCGTAGTATTAAAAATATTTACATTATTAACTACTGCACACCAGGATCTCTTTAGCCCGACATTCGATGGTTCTGGCACTTTCTATAATCCGTTATTGATTGAACTATTCGGTTTCTGATTTTTCTTAATTCGGTGTATGTTGACTTGGATCGCTAGGTCGCGAAAATCACTGCTCGCATTTTCTCCCAATACTTATCGTAACAGTCAGTTTCAATTTTAGTACAGAGTAGAACTCATCAATCTGCAGAGCTCATAAATTTCTTTATAATTCGGGTGCAGGCAACATCAAATACTTTTTCACACAGTAAAGTATTTTGTCGTGCCGTAGAGTCTCAACTATCATTGCACACTATCAATTTTTCTTTTGTGCTGTGTTTATCAATGCAAGTATCTTAAATGAAATTAAAGTACGAATTTAATTTTACAATTGCTAGAATGACGAAATACTATGTCGGATATTTATATCGTTTACACGGTTTCAGAAATGTGCGTGAATGCGTTCAATATGTACATGCTTTCATAAGTTTCTTGAGGCATTTGTCTTTGGTACCTCGAGTGGTTTATATTTATATATTGACGTCCGATAATCTGGCACGGCCCTGGTTTCGAAACGCATCAACTGCAAAGTGCTTCTGAAAATGTTTGAGTTGAAATGCTCTCTAACATTGTAAATGAAATGTCCTCAATTTCAGGTGGCTGTGATCGGAATGGATGTGCTTATTGGCGTGGGATGCGGGGTTCAGTTCTTTAGGAGACCAAATAGGGATCCAGATGGCTCAAGAGCTGAAACCTACGTCAATCCGACATTTGATGGCGGCAATGGAGACGTAGCCTGCACGGAAGCCAGCGGTCATCCTCCTCTGCCGCCTAACACGCTTGTTTACGAAAATGAATCCTTCCAGGAGTATTCTCCCAGAGCCATAAGAAAGAATCCACCCAATTGCTATTAACATGGAAGAAAGATTGCTATTAACATGGAAACGCAAACCGATTCATTCAAAACCAAGTACTGTACTATTCGTCTGGACCAGATGTCGCTGCATTTCTTTAACACACTTCTAATTACTGAGTTTTTTATCGACATTCTCTGTTTTACTATTACTTTGTTATATTGAGAGAGCAAAAATGTTAGACGTTATTGTTTCTTCAATGATGACTAAACTTATAACTGGGAACATTTTACTTTCCGCTGCACCAAGTCATGATCTTTTTATGGAAGCATAGGTTGTAATTGTATTGGTAGCATATTGAAGTATATTGATAATGCATTTTAACATGTATATAATATATGAATAATACATACT
The DNA here is from genome assembly GCA_021605095.1 of Caerostris extrusa. Lineage (NCBI taxonomy): Eukaryota > Metazoa > Arthropoda > Arachnida > Araneae > Araneidae > Caerostris > Caerostris extrusa. The sequence continues at coordinate 132,233 of BPLR01005542.1, read as the reverse complement.
TTTTATAATTGATATATCCATTTGCTCTACTTGTGGCGATAAAAACTCGCTTACAAAAATCGAATTATCTAGTCAATTTACTTTTGTGTTTAAATGCAGAATTCTTTAAGATAAGCAGGATATTATGAGCTACTATTGACAAATAATAATAATTTCATTTCTAGGAGAAAAGCAGGCATTTATGAAAAGAATGACTTCTTAAAGAGTGTAATGGAATTGGAATTGGATTCATTTATTTGGAATTGGTTCATGATTTTTCACCGAGAGAGATTTTTATTTGAACGACAAAAAGAAGAATCTCAATACGATTTATAAAATGGCATTCAACTTACATGTTCTTTATTTCAGGAATTGATTATATTGTTTTTTATAACATCGTTGCATTTATCTGTGTTTTTACTCTTTTTATATTTTAAATGTCATGAGTGTTTTTGTTTTAAATTATCTTTGATGTAATAAAAATTATTGTTATATGATGGATATCATTTCTTTCAATGTTTATGGGAGTAACACTGAGGAATATGCTTATAACTGATTCTTACAAAAAATTAATTTTAAATCCAAGAAGTTAGCTCAATCGTAATTCAAAAGAAAAATAATTTTAAAAATGTTACGAGTTGAATTTTTACCTTAGGTTATTTAATTAACATATACTGCATGACAATTACTATGTAACATTTTTCGAAAATAATTTGTACTGATATTCATTGGAGAAATGGAAATTATTACATATTTAGTAGCTTACAATGTATTCTTGGGGGAACATCTGTCGAATGCACTCCAAGGTCATTCGTTTTATTCCCAGCCTCTAATGAGATTTAAATTAATGGAATATTTAGGCTATATCTTCCTCACATCTATCCCTTCTAGTGCTTCAAACATTTTTTACCTGTCTGACGGCGTGCATTATCATAACATGACCCAGGAGAATCTTGGTATAATACCGCTGTTATGTCACCGTACCTACGCCAAAAGGTAAAGCTGTGTCTTCATTGTCGCCTAACACTATTACTTCTCGGCGATAATGATCAGCCTCATGGGCATTCTGGTGATGGTAAAAACCAGTTCACTACACTATAACTGATATCTAGACTCACTCTAAATTGTGAATCGGAATTTGTCGAAAACATTCTCTAGGAGCAATGTTACTGTCCCTACTAATATGCTCCATTTTCCTACCATGGTATTTTCGTGGACGTAATAAACTTCCATGCATTAAAACCAACATGATTTAATCACCAAGAATAGCAGAGCCAGTAACGTTTGTAAAATCGGCGGCCAGAAGTAAGATTTCTGTTATTTTTTTTTTTTGCTACCTAATTATTTATGTTCTATTTTGCTATTACTGCTCCTTTTTTTACGGTACTATAGTTTTTTAACCATCTTCAGCAGCTTTTAATCTCAAGATAGCAACGCTTCTGCTCGCCTATTACAAATACAACCACAAGCGTTTGCGACTAAATTGATGTGTAGAAAGCCACGCATGGACAAATGTACGACACGCTTTATCATCTTTTTAGATAAATTTCGATTTTGTCCACAGACCACATCTGTCTTTTACTCAAGTCTGGTATTACCTGGAGCCAGACAGCATGATTTTTATATTCATCGTTCATTCCAATCCATCGCCAAGCGTTATGAAGTGGAATGCTATTGGATTTTACTGCCGTACCTGCTCAACACATATTTTCGATACATTCAACAAGCATCTCTATGACTAAAGACTACTGCCCTCCATTATCTTTAAAACTCGCTTGAGGCCTGTTCCTACAGAACGTTTGAAGATTTTATTGCACGCCACATTCGACACTTTTTTAATATCCAACAGATTTCATTATTTCTATGGCCGCATGTGCACCGAATTTGACGCTATTGAACTTGTCGTTGGTTAGCCACGCTATAAAAATCAATGTCACCTAGAATACAAAGTTTTACTTCCAGGTGATGAAATTTCGCTGGTTTAACAACCAGTAGATCATTGCTGTAGGCGAGGAAAGCGTAGAGGGAAAAGAATTTCCGCTTATATATATATAAAATTTCCTCCTTTTGTCTGACAAGAATCGAGTGATAAGTTTTCTTTTGAGGATATCAAGATTTGGAATTCTATGTACGTGCAGTAAATTTTATTTGCATAGTCTTTAAATAAATAGAACAAAAAATAAAAAGACTTTATACAAGAATAAACATTTCTGAAAGCAAATGCAACTCAATTTAAATCGATTCTAAGTAAGTCATTAGTAAAATTAAATTTCATTTCAACACTACTTTAAATAATGTGCTTAAAGCTGTTAGAGAGGAAAAAAATAAATGTAGAAAATTTTCTTGCTGGTATGGAAATTTTCAGTTATGATGATTAATACAATTATTGAGTTTTGAATAATGAATAAGATTATAATCAAAATTTTAAATTTTATTAATATTAGGAAATAGTTCAATTTAAACACAATAATAGCAAAATTTACTTCATGCGAAAATTGAAATTTATGAACAGTTAAGCACAAGAAACGAATTTATAAAATTTGAACATTTTTTTTATTTAATTATATACCTAAAATGTTTTTACAGAGTCAATGTTAAACATATTTTTAACTTCATTATTATTTATCAAACGCAGAAATTTCAAACATTTTATTTCATAATGTATTCTTTGTACAGATCAAGTGTTAAAAGTCAATAAACTTCAATAAATGAGCCTTATGATTTAGGTATTATTAATACTTGGAACTATTTAAAATTCCTATGCTACTTGTAAACTATTAAAGTAAATAGTAAAGTTTCTTAGAAGTCAATATACAATTTCAAGCATATTTTATTTAATATAAATGTTTTTACAAAAAAATAAATAAAAGCAATTTTAGCAATCTTATTTGGTTTGTTATTTAGTTAATGTTACGTAATATTAATATTAATTAAATGTAGTAACTGTATTATGTAATTTAAATGTTAATAATGTTTTTAATTTTGGATTATTTTTTAGGCATTCATTTTTTCTCTTTTGCAATGGATGATTCTTGAATTTGATCCTTTTCAATTTGCAATAATTTTTTAGAGAGTGTTCATTGATGATTTCACAATAAATTTCATTGATAAAAACTAGAATGTCCGTTTTCAGAATATGCATAACAAATTCATTTCAAGAAAGATATCTGTTAAAAGCACAGGTCACTTCTTTTTTGTTCTTGAAATTTGAAAGCTTCAAAAATTCTTTCAAATGGATCATAATTTTTACTGAACTACAAAATGGATATAATAATTCTTCAATGTAATACCTATGAATTAATTTAAAAACATCTAAATTAAGTTCTTTATTTATAACTGAGTTCCATTAAGAATATTACCTTATTTTATTTATTTTTAGAATGGGCCCAATCGTGGATAAATATGAAAAAACTAGTAAGATATCACATGTATTTTCAAATATTTTTCTGAAATTGATAAAAAAAAGATGATTTTGCTTAAAAGTACATTGCGTCAAATCAGCTTCAAAAAAAGTAATGTTAGTTAAGCCTAATTTTTTGGAATGAATGGAGATATTTAAAATGGATGAAGTACTCATTTTTTTTTTAATTTCCAGTATTTGTCATAGGATTGTATAATTAATTCCTGTAAGGCAAAGATAAATGAAAACGATTCTTCAACGCATCTTTAATTTGAATGGAAGGATGTACTTCAAATTCAGTTCTTCAACACAATATTTTACGAATTTTACATGCAATTCATGTTATTTGAAGTTCAGAAAATATTTCTTTCTTTGTTAAATACAGATGTTCTTTCTACAAATGTCGGACCAATTTAAAAATTTATTTAAAAATATTAATTTTTTCATCTGTTTCTTTATTTGTAAAGGGTTTGATTCATGATATTCCATAAATACTTACTTTTAAAAAAAAATCTTAATATTCCTGGTATCAAACCATTTTTTAAAATACTAGCTTTTTCAGTTATTTGAATTTTCTTTTTTACAAATTCTTGTAATGTCATGCTATTGTTAATTCACCATGCTATTGTTAAATATTTGAAATGCCAAATTTATATTTTCTTTCAAGATTAGTAGCCCATAATGCTTTTGAATTTAAAAAGTAGCCATACTTACTTCAGTAGATTCAATTTCATATGTTTTTTTTTTTTTAATTTAAAAAGGATGCATAATTTAATTTTTTACCCATATCTCATATTAAAAAAAAAAAGAAATGTTAAATAGAAAAATATATGGCTTAGTTTCCATTCTTTTGATTTAACCAATTATTTCGAATATTTTTTAATGTGATCATAATCAATGGCAAAGAAAAGTAATCTCGTTTTAAAATTTTCTGAAGTAGAAAAAGGTTGAACAGGGATGGGGAAAAACAAAAAAAAAATAGCTTTAGGGGGAAAGTAAGTCTAACTCGATTAATTGAGTGATTATCAGTAACAACTTCTTTGTACCCATGTTCTTCAATCCATAGTTACCCCGTTTTAAGATGCAATGAAGAATTACTCCATTAATATAATTAGTTGCTAAAACAAATACAACATCGTCATATGATGACAAAATACTATTAATTAATAACACAAAAACACTTGAAGCAGGCAAGTTTGATTTAAAATCATGCCCAACAGTATTTCATGTTTATAATTTAAAGCTTGTTACAAAATGCATTTTATCATCATTTTTTTTTTTTTTTCCTGTTGTATTTGAATATGGGAGAAATAATTACTTGACCTTCGAACCAATTGAAAAGCATTCTGAGATATTAAATGAAATAATGAAGATATGTAAAATCTATGTATTGTAAATATAAAGTATTTCCTCAGGTTCTCGAATCCACTTCTGCCATTCATTTCGTGGAAATGCAAATACACGAACTTTATTTTGATTATCATAATTTGTCTCTCTACTTTGTTTGACACTACATTTAAAAGGCATCTTCTAACAACCCAAACAGAATCAAATTTCTTGTTGTTGTTTTTTTTCTGGTTTTACAAATAATTGTTGCTATAAAGTAATTTGCTATTTTATTTCATTTATTGTTTAGAAATAAAAATAAAATAAATAATAAATTTAGAAAATAAAAGAAACAAAACAAAAGTCATATTTGCCTGTAATAAAAAATTAGTCACATCCAACTGTTATCAGAAAATACATATCTTCAAAATCAGTTAGTAAGGAAAAAGATATTCATATTTCTTATTAAGAACAATGTTTTAAATATATTCTTTAAATACTATTAATATGATAAATATAGAATTTTGGATAAGTTTAAACATGAAATTAACAAGAAATAAGTTTATTTTCATGATAGATAAATAGGAAAGAAAATAATGTATGTAAACATTTGAATTGTTACAACAATGAACGAAGTAAGTATTCACACACTGGTATTTGTGAATATATATCCAAATTTGAACAGAAATTACATGAAATTTTTAGATAATATGCAACATTTACTTTGTGTTTATTATCTCCTAATAGTCATTATGTAATCATTCTTCAGAAATTCGAAAAATCTTACATTTATTGCACTTTCATTTTCTTACAATTAATTTGAAATAAATACAAAGGTTTTTCAATTTACCTTAAATAAATATGCAATCAATTTGTTGAGAATGCTAGATATGACGATATACAAGAGCTACAACAACAGCGACTTGCAATAAGCAAGTTGTTGTTGTAGCTCTTGTGGCGTCACAATTCAGATGCAAGGTTTTGTTTGTATTCTTGGTGGCATTGACCAGATGAACTGTGACTCGTGTATAAGCAGCATGGGCTGAAACACCCTTAACATACGTTGTCTAAATCCTCTTCATTCAGTTCCAAGACGTGTATCAGGGATTATTACTGCTCATAGCGACTGCATAAAAATTTTAGGACGTTCAAATTTCTTCGATACTTTTTCCTTCCTGTAAATAATACAAATATCTAAAGTCTTTACATTAATTAAATAGTTTAAATTCTATCAAAAAGTTAAAATGAAAAATTCATGTTACCCAAAACATGAGAAGAATAGTAGTATTTTCCAAGTAGTAATTTTAAGGTGTGATATTTACAATATTATTCCCTTTATATTTTAACTTGTCCAGAAATTCCGTGAAACATTTTTACTTTTTAAAAATGTATGCAATTTGTATTCAACTTGATAGATATTGGTCTTTAAATATTGAATAATTCATATTAATTTTGAAATTATCGTAGCAATTTTGTATATGGAACTCATAAAATCACAAAAAAAAAAGCGCTTTGTATATTATTACAGTTTTATATCTAACTTAACTTTTAATTAGATTAATTAAACTAATACTGTTTTTTTCCTCATTATGTGATAAAGCTGTAAAATCTCAAACAGTTACAAATTAAATTTGACGAAATCCCACATTTAACTAATTAGTGACGTGAGCGAATAAGCATTTCAAAAATTTTTCTTTCTTTTTTAAACTATTAAATTTGAGATTCCCTTTTGTATTTCTGCTATAAAGTATTTAATCAAATACCGTTATGACATGATAGCATATTATTGTCTGTTAACATGCTTAATTCAGTTTAATTTTTGTAATTCTATCATTAAATGACACGCTATATATAAATTGTTTTATTTCTGACGGAAAATCAAATTACAAATTCAAATGAAACTGTGCATGATCAGTGATGAAATATAATCTTGATATATGTGTTTTTCCCTTCTTTTTGTAGATTTCTAGTCCATTAATGGTTTTTTTTTTAACTGCCTCTATGTCTTTTTTTTTTTAATTTAATGAATGCTAATAAGGTGGAAGCACCCCTCCATCTCACAAAGCGTACCGACGTTTAACGCGGGATCACTTTCCTTTACTGGTGTTCCGATGTCTAGGTGTTTCCCAAGACTTGTTCATTTTTCATTTATAGTATTGAAAAAGCATTTATCTTCTATTATCTGATATTGATTTTTTATTTAAATGCATTAACCTTCGGGCTTTTTATGTTCAATTCATGAGGGGTAATAGGTTTTAACAAAAATTATGTTAAGTAATGTTTTTTTTTTTGTGACAAAATGATAGTCATTATTGCGAGAACTTGTAAGAGTGAAGAATCTGGATGACATATCATTGTGTGTCTCCTGAACATGACCTTAAACATATCATTTCAAAAATAATTGCAAGTAATTAATAATAATAAATAATTTTTCAGCAAATCAGATTCTTTCAACTACCAGATGAAAGTAATGTCTAAATCCAATTCTGCTTATTTGAACAAAATTGATATTTCAGAAGCGCATTTTTGACTCGGAAAGCTTATTGTAGAAATAATAAAATGGTCATGTTCGGGAAATAGAGGATAAAATCCCTCTTTTAAAATCTTTCACTTTAGAACTAGCAGATGATTATCCCAACTATTCAAAATGCTTTTTAATTTGCAAAATGCAAAATGTTTTAATAGACAACTTGATTATACTTCATAAGAAAATAAATAGTTAGTTTCAATAAATTAGTAAAATTCATCTGTGTATGGTAATTAACTGTTCATTGCATGTAAATAGCCATTGATAAAAAAGGAAAGATATGTATTGTGCAGTGCATATCACCATATGTTTTTATTGTTGAAATGAAGCAGTTGATAATACAGAAAAAAATAATAAATCTGAAATTCTCAAAGAATGGGGTATGACTGAAATCTTGTAGCCTTTTTGATAAAAAAAGCCAACATAAAATATTTATGTACAAATAAAATATATCTGTGACTTTTAATAAAAAACAATCTACCTTCAACGTATGCAAACTAAAAATATTTTTCAATAAGGAAAAACTTCTAAATTACTGGTCAGAAAGGTTCCAAACTGTTGAATGCTCAAAAATTTGTTGAAAAAAAATACCCTATTAGTTCTGTTTAAAAATATCCTTATTCATAATGGTGGTCAACGTACAATTACATAATCAGCATAACTAAGACTGAAGACATCGGGGCAATAATTGTTTAAACACAGAACAATCACTATGGTAACCAAATTTTCTCTCGCTTCAAAATTTCTATCTCAATTACTGGTGTTTCAGATTATCTGATCGATTATTATTGATAACTTGTAACTCAAATGATTCGATCATAAAAGAAAATATATTAATTCTCTCAAAAACCTCTAACTAAAAATGATACAAATAATGAATTGATTTTCCAATAGTCTAATTATTGCACTTTTAAAAACAAAATAGGTAAATAATTCCTTCTAACCAGAATTTATGGCAAAAAATAAAAAAAGTAATACACAAGTCAAATTTGACGCCTAATATTTCAAATCGGCGAAGATTTTAAAAACGGTTAATATTTCAAATAAATGAAAATTTTGTATATAAGATCTTGTTTTTTGATAAATTTATTAAACCGCTTAGGGCATTAGATTGTTCCAGTTTTTTGCAAGAATTAGTTCGAATATTTTGCCAAATCCTGCACTTGGAATCTTTTCAAATTTATTTTTACTAGAAAATGATTTTTCGAACTCTTTTTGCTGTGCTAAAATTTGGAATTGATTTAAGAGTAAGCTTTGGGTGATGTTTCCATAAGTTTTGGGCAAGTTAGTTCTGTTGTTTTTATTCATGTGAATTTTTTCTATCCTTTTGTTTACATCGGAGTTCGACGTCATATGCAGAAAGCATGCGATTGGTTGCGACACCACGGATGCATAAAACCCGTGAAATTTGTGTGGGTTATGTGGCTGCAGACAACGTGATTAAGATGGATCATAATTAAATTAAAACCAAAAGTATAATTTTTTACCCTTTTATATGCACAATAAATTAGCTTTCTTAAATTAACGCCACAACACTTTGCCAATTTTCCGACAGTAAGGACAGCCATAGGGGAGCTTTTTATTTGGTATCATTATACTGATAAGGTTTTTGCAAACATTGCAGTAAATTTGTTTTTAATATACATATGTTCTTGATCCATTCTCTCACCAATGAAATGTAGAGTTTCTTGGATTCAGAAGCTGAAAACAATCGCCGACCATTACGGATCCACCATGCTTCAGAATTGCTTTCAGGTTTTTATATGCAACTCCTCGATCGATTTTTTTCCAGAAAGTCTTTCAATCTTTTTCTAAACTGTTGAATTTACTCTCACCACTAAATAATACATTTCTCCAATAAAAATATCTCTGCTTTCATGCCCTTACGAATTTAAGTCTGATTTCTGATACTTATGCCTACCTTATGGGACACATTTCATATTTTTAATGAATTGGCTTTTTTCTCAATTCAGCAACAATAGCTAGTTTTGGTGCGTAAACGAAACAATTGGCTTAACATAACATTTTCTAACTAAATATTGCTCACCTGCTTCGGTATTTTTATTTGAGATTTTTTTAGGTTTATTTTTCGCCTTTTATTTGTTTTGTAGTGTTTTTATAACGTCATGAACCGTGAAATGATTTATGTCGACAATTGACCATATTTTCGCACAGATTTTTCACCTTCAGCTGACTTAATAATTGATTTCCTTAACTCAATGCTCGTTTCACCTCTTTGTATAAACACTTTTTTTAAATTAATGTTTACTTTTACAGTAAGTGAAAATAAGACTGTCGAAAATGCTGTATATCTAGGACTTTTTGAACTCTCTATTACTTTGCTTTTGTACTGTAACCGAACATTCCCCCCATGCAGTTCGGTACTTCACTGTTGGTATTCACCCGTGGTAAGACGCGCTTTTGTGTGTGTGTCTGTATTTAATTTTATTTTTATGTATATATATCGTCATTGTAATGGGCAATTAAAAAGTTTAAAAAGCTACATCCCGACTCTTTTGGATATCTCATCTACGGTTCGTTGGACTAGAAAGGTAAGAAAATTTTATATGAAATTTTCTAGTTTAGTGGATTGTTTGGTGAGGTAAAAGACAATTCACGTTTCTCTAATTCGTTTTAGTCGAAATGTTTTGGAAGAACGTGTTTTATTTTTTTTTTTATGTCAGAGCTTGATTTGGAGCATCTGTATATTAATTATTAATACAAAACTTGCGAAATGATTTAAAAAAAAGAACAATTTTACGTTCCTTGTAGGGGATACACGCAACTTGGAATGATATGATAGTTTGCCAATATCTAAGAAAAGCAAGTGTTGTCAATTGATACTAAAGCTCATAAAAATTACGAATCTGAATTTAATTTAAAACTTGACCGAAATCCCAAGAAGAATCAATTTTTGCCAATGTGTGGGTGCGCCGTCCAGAAAGAAAAGTTTATGTCAAGCAAGGAGGCTGCATATCTATTAAGAGGACATCTAGAAACCATGAAAATTGTTCATTCGCTTTAACTGGATAGCGAAGGTCATCTCGACAGAGACCTTGGACTTGTTACAGTAGGGAAATTCGCATTAATTGGATTATTTACAACGTTTTCATTTATATTTTGTCTCAGTTCAATGAAAAAAAAAATCATACTTTATATCTGGCTCACAGTATTCCTGGTTTATCAGTTGATTTATTTTTCGGCTGATGAATTTCAACACGATTGGAATGAACTTCCCTTTTAAAATATAACCTTTTTAGCTATTTCATATTTGTTTTCAAATTTAAATATATATATAGTGGATGGATCAAAAAGAATGATTAAAGCCTAATACAGAATCATCCTAAAAATTGTCAAATCAATGACTGGACGATTACGAGCTGTAATCAAAGCATAAAACACTGCCTTTTTTTTTTCCAAATTAAATAATGTCCGTTTTTAGAATTGCTATTGTTGGTTTTGGTGTTAAAAGCATAATGTAAAGTGTTTTCACTTTTATATAAATATCAATTTAAATACTAACAATGCTTATTTGTTTAAGTATACTTATATTTTTCATTCTTAGTTTATTTTATATTAAATTATGTATAGTGCAAAATAAACAACAAGGTGTGCAAATACTTCTTTTGCCAACTGTATTGCTTTTTATCATTACAGCTGAACCATTTAGTTCAGTTAACCAATTTGTTTTTAATGAAAAGTTATACTCAAAATGATTGATTAAAAGTATTTATTGATTTGTAATAAAAATAAATTATTCGATTAAACACACATAATCATGTTCACTAGTTTTAAGATATAGTGTTTGCAGTTTTCAAGTTTTTGTGTTTAAAAAAAACGATACTTCCATTATTTTATTCAGAAAAAGACCTATGTTATTAATTTTATCATATTTTTAAAGAAAAAGAAATGTTAAAATTGTTCTTTTTCTTTGCTGTTATTTTATTGTATTACTATTTGGGACAAAGTAATTATTTTTGACACAACACATTTATGTATAAGTATCTTACTTCTTAACTTCTTTAAAGAATTTTTGAGTTTTTAAGCATAATATGAAAGAACACAAAAATGGAAGCATATATGAAACGAATGAACATAAAAGTTGATGCATCGCTAATAGATAATTTAATACTAATAAATGTTATTAAACCGCATTTCATTAAATTGTTTTATGAAATATTATTTCGTAAAAACAATTTTTTCTTCTTATTCCATGTGTCACCGAGAATTCTTTCTTTTATAAAGAAGAGGCTCTATCCTTGTTTAACTCAGGAATTTTTCTTTTTTTCAAATCATTTTTCTAAATAAAATTCACTTAAATAATTCATACGATGTGAGTTGGTACAACGTGTAGAAATATAACATTAATATTGAAAATTCTTTTTTTCCCAAGTCATTTTAAATGATTATCGGGAATCAATGAATGACAATTCGTCATTCATTCTTTTCAATGTATTCAACACGATCCTTCCATTGTCGAATTTTAATTCATTTCGATTTTGTTAAAAACAGGCTATAACATTGGAGAGTTGAACTGAAGGACAAAGACTTGAGAATCCATGAAGTACACGATGAGATTTATTAAAATCAAATTATCTCCAAAAATAGCTGAATTTTTTCTTTCTAAATAAAATTCACTTACATATTTCATGCAATCTGACTTGTTGTAGAAATATAACATTAATATTGAAAGTTCTTTTTCAAGGCATTTTAAATTATTCTACATAATAATATAATTTTCCTTAAATATTTTCGATGATTTTGCCATTGCTATTTATTTATCTTACAACATCATTTACCACACTGCAAAATACTTCATGAAATTAAAAATATGAAAAATGGTCTTCAATATTAAAGCACATACGAATAAATAATGTCTTTTTTCTGAGTATATACTTTTGGCATCTTTCTTAGGGATGCTATACCATTGATTTTATTCCACTTTCAGTTGTTAAAGGGAACATATGTTTTGCCTTGAGGTGATGTATTTTTGAAAAAATGTTAAATAACCTGGAATGTTCTATGTATGTTCTATAAATCCCCCATATGTGACCCGGGGATGTTCATTGCGATGAAGGAATGTCGGTACTGTGTGACAAGCCACATAGTGAACACTATGTAATGGTGCTACATATCTACCGAATGATTGCAGACCAAAATGACGGCATTTGAAAATAAAAAATATGCTTTAACAAAAGAATAATGTTAAACCTAGAGAATCTCCTACATTGTATATTCATTCAATTAGAATGTTGTTGTTGAATATTAATGCAATTGATGCAAGCTGTTCACAAGTGTCGTCAAATGTTTTAGCAAATTTAATCTTGAAAATGTCACAAAAAATGGATGTTCAATTCAGATTCATGCCTTGAAAGCTATTATGGAAGAAAATCCTAGCCAAACATTGGAAGAAATTTCAGAAACAATAAATACTTCTTGGTCAACATAATTTATTCGAAAATATCAGCAAGGGTATGCTATATGCTCAATGACGTAGTAAAAGTCATCCATATGTCACTTTTTTTCCGTAGTTTTGTCAGTTTTTACCGACCCGTTACACGAAAAAGAAAAAAACTTTTTTCTTATCATATCTACAAGAAAAGTATTATCTTAAAGAAAAATATTTTTCCGTTGTAGAATCACAGAGAAATTAAAAATCCCGATATTTATTGAAGAAGAATGTAGTTCAAGTAACATCGGGTACTGTAATCCTATATCGTGGTCAACTCGATCGATTGAAAATAGTCATTGCAGAAAACACTCCAACTCGATCAACAGCAAATGTAATAATGTGAAACCACACATTGCAAGAATTACTCAATTAACATTAAAGAACTCGGCTTGGAAATTCTTACCCATTACCCTTTCCCCATTTGATTATTATCTTGTCTGTTACACCATTTTCTTGATGAGAAAAAAAAATCCTTGGTTGAACATTATACTGCAAAATTCCAGAAATTTTAAGGATATAAAAAAAATACTTGATGATTTTACTTACTTTTTAAGCCAAATAAAGTATTTAGAGATATAAAATTATCGGAATTTCATGACGACATAGCATAATTTTGGAAACAAATTGCTTGCGGAATCAGGGACAATATATTTTCTCTTTTGATAATAAAAAACTCTCTCTCATATATATATATATATATATATATATATATATATATGAGAGATGTAGCAAATTTATTTAGATTTTAATATTGGCATACTGTTATGCTATATTGTTAGAAATTTTATATTGTTACGATAAAAATTCTTAAAAATAAGACCAGTATGACAAACAAGTTTTATAGTTATTTTATAATTTTTTACATCTTTTGAAAACACAAAAACATCAGGTCTTATAATTCTATTGAGAATCTGAGACACATCTTGATATACAAGTGGGGAAAATAATTAAAATCCATCTTAAACAAGTTCTTACTGGAAAAAATAGCTAAAATACATTGTAGAAGCTAAAACAATTAATAGAATCTATATCCAAGTGATGACAAACTACTTTTAAAGTAAAATGCTAGCATTTTTTTTATTCCTAATGCTTTATTTTTCTGTTTTCTTTGAAAGGGTGTAAATACTTTTTTGGTATCAATTTTTTTTTTTTTCTCGTATATTTCACAAATACAATTTTAGATATTAAGTATTTTTATAATCTTCATTTTATAAATTAACATATGATGAATTTTTAAACTGAAAGCAACATAACTAGATGTATAAATAATTTTTTCCCCCACTGCATGTGTGATTTTCCAACATAAAGCATTTTTTTTTTTTTCCTAGTATTTTGATCTTTTTTCTTATACAGTGAACATTTTCTTTTTATACTTATACATATTTAAATATCTTAAGATAATTTATTAATTTTCCATTGAGGTGGGGAAACACTATTTCTTCTTACTTTCTTTCGATTGTTTGTATTATTTCTGGATAAACTATTTGATCTATATATAGAATTGCGTTTGACTTCATTTACAATTTGTCTTAAAATTTGTCTTTCGATTATGGGATTATTGACTTTATAGGTAGAGTTGAGGTCATTTTTCCAAGGAGTTGCATTGTCTGTTTTACGTATTCTTGTCGGTATCTTTGAACCTCTTCTCTTCGTCGTTTTTTTATTAACGCTAGCTATTTTTTGAGTGCTCACTACCCACTCTGGAGTTTTATTACGAGGAGATACATTATGGTAAATGGTAAGAGTGTCAGCAAATCGAACCTTTTTCGGAGGCGGTGGTTGGAGTTGAATTTCTGGTTCTAAAACTGATGTCGGAATGTCTCCCATTGGAATATCGGATAGACCATTGTAAGATGAACCACTTCCCATGTCCGGAAGAGTTGCTTCGGATTCCTTTGAAAATCTTCTGTTGGAGTTAAAGCTGTTTTGCGAATTGCTTCTGGAATCTTCGGTACCGTCGTGATCACACAGATAGCTCACAAACTTCGGATGGTTCTTGTCATGCTCATTTGAATAGTTCTTTGCATCGAGTTGTCTGAGGCAAAGACCGTCTGGCGATATATACAGTACCGGGGTATTCAGACTCAAAGGCACAACAGAATCTTTCTTGGTGCTCTTTTTAATATCCTGTCTTGCAACAAGGCCTGCAGAATTGTCACGAACCCCTTTGCGATGACAGCAATGAAAGAGTTCCTTCAGCTTTTGTCGAATATCTTTCCGCATCTTAAACACCAGCAGCGCAAATACACAGGGATAGATAAACCTGAGCCAAGTGAAAACTTTTTCGTATTTCTGTGTGCATTCGATGGCAGGAGAAGACGAAGTACCATTCGAAGCAGAGCTTTCCTCGGGATGCGTCTTCAAAGCACTATCCTGGTGAACAATTATATAGGGCAATTCAAATAGCAAATAAAACAGAGCAAGCCATGTGACCAGCTTAAAATTGACCCATTCTGTCCATAAATCACCTTGCATGAAAACATTGGAATAAACAATAGAGTTTTTCTTTTTCTGGATTTTATATTCTTTATACTGACGTATTCCAAGATTTAACAAACAACCAAATCCGATAATTATCATTAAACTATAGCACCATATAGTCAAGAATATAGCATGAGCAAATCCATTGGGACCTAAAAGGAAAAAAAAAAAAAGCCTTAAATTAAAGTTCTTTACATTTTAATTGAATTTTAAAAATATTTGTACAAATAATAATGGAAATAATAGTATAAATATGTAATTTAATAATTAATAGTATAATTATATAATTTAATAAAATAATTACTGAAACCATAAGAAATTAATTTTCACAATTAATGACAAGCTTTATTAAAACTTCTTCACATACACAATTAATAATAATTTCCTCTCAATTTGACTGAATCCACACAGATACACGTTATTAATAAATTTTTTTCTGCCGAAGGAATGATCCTGCATCAAATTTCTGGCTTTGAAGGAACTTCGTAATGATCCAATTGCCAATTGATTCGAATGATATTGAAATTAAACTGCAGATATTTAATTTGATGCAGAATCCTTATACTTGGAATCATTTCAGTATGGTGGAGTATATTTTTTTGTTCAGATAGTGGATAACGTAGCCACAAAATTAACAGAGGGCAAACCTCAAGCTCAGTACCAGTATTCGCAAAAATTACAAGAGTTTTTGGGCTAATCTGCTACCACTGCCAACAAGAATCTTTTGACAAGCATGCGAAATGTTCTTCTAAAGTATCACAGTAATGAACTGCACATCCTTCTCCACCAAAATGCTGAAATTTTTTGTGTTCTGCTAACTCGACTCTAATTGGGTATTCTATAAACAACTGAGGTGTATTTTTATTTGTATTGAGTATTTAATAACCAGAATGGTAAAATTTCGACTGCAGGAAACAACATAGCGTGCTGCGTATTTCATTCTCAAAACATTTTACTTCAAAGAACTACATCCCAAAAGTTGAATGAGTTTCGTGATCGGACAGGGATTTTGTATTTCTGTTACTTGTATCCTGATTTTTAAAAGCTCTTCAATATGTCGAGATAACAAAGGTGAGATCTTCTGTATTTTTGGAAGAAAAGCATCCTTTTCCTTCTAATTAGCATCCAAATTCTTCAAAACTGATGTCGGAATGTTTTTCTACAATAATTTCTGCAGAATGCAATTTTTCTTTAATCTAAGGCAGCATACTAAGCCCTTTTGTACGACATACGCTGCATTCGACAGTTAAAGATGCTTTGTTTTAAGATTACAGATGTTAACAGAAAGTGATAATCTTGTACCTCATTGCACAAATAAATGTTGCAGTTCTGTGAAATCGCCTGAATAAAGTTGTAATACGCCCACCGTTAGTAATTTTTCGATCTTTTTGAGCTAATTGACTTCTTCATAATGCTAAGATATCCTAAAAATTGGGCAAAATTCTGATCAATAATTTTTGCCGTAGACAGCAGGGGACAGATGAACTTTAATTATATACATCCTGTGC
Organism: Caerostris extrusa; assembly: GCA_021605095.1. Lineage (NCBI taxonomy): Eukaryota > Metazoa > Arthropoda > Arachnida > Araneae > Araneidae > Caerostris > Caerostris extrusa. The sequence continues at coordinate 115,560 of BPLR01005542.1, read as the reverse complement.
ATATAAAAGCAAAAATACAACATTTCATATAAAAGCATCAGCTCTAATAGTTGTTTTTTTTTTTTTCTTGAATTTGATCAAATATTTGTAATATCAAAATTGATATTACAAATTCCATTTTTTTTATTCACTACATTTATAATTTATTATCAATGACTTACCCTAAATGTGGAATACTTTTAACTCGCATATAAATTTAAAAATTTAAATCAAAACATTATAATACAATTTCAAGATATTTTCAATCATCATTTAACAAATAGTGTTCTGTTTTCTTTATCATATGTTAAAATATTCTCAACATTTTAAAGATTCTTTTAAAGTAAACATTAAGTTATTGAAATGATCTGTTTATTCGAATATATCGACACTTTTTAAATTCCTTTTTATGAAATTAATCTTTATAAATTGATATTTCATTTTATCCATAAATTCAAGTTAAGTCAATGCCGACTGTATAATACCCAAACTAGCATCGTAATCGACAAGAATAACGAAATGAATTTTATGCAATTCAGAATTTTCTTCCTAATTGCGCCAAACTGCGACTGAATTCTGAAAATGCCGGTGTAAAATGAGATCTCTTTGCATCATCTTCCTTTGTATTAATCTCACGGAGTTATTTATCGTCCATTCTCTACACTCATAAAAAATTCTGTGTTTGTTTATAAGATTTTTTACAGTTTACTTTATGTAGTTGAACATAGAATTTCAGAAATTGCAATTTCACCATTGTAAAGAACATTTAGATAAATGTTCTTTACTATTAATACTTGACTTTAAGATTGCATATTAGCCTTCATAAATCATTTCTAAACTCAGAAGTTGGCCTGTGGCTAGGTGAGCAATGTGTTAAAAATTATAAATATTACTTTCTTTCATTTTTAATAAAATTTAATTTTGATATATAACACCAAAGTGAAACTGTAAAATATCAAATCTGTATTTGAAATTATAAGTAGGATCTGAAGTGAACCTTATAAAATTGTTTTATTGTATTTGATTAGTAAAATTAAGTTAAATTTCAAAGATGATTTTCAGATTTGTAAGATGTATTTAGCTATAAGATGCCTGTTAAGACAAAAAAAGAAGAATCAATAAATAAAAACAAAAAATGACTCACGAAGAAGGAGTTATCCGTACAGAGCGAAAAGCGGTATAAGTTAGAGAAAAAGAAACTATTAAAATTTCAGTGGTGTTGAAGGATTTATTCAGGAGATGCAAATAGTGAATCAATCAAAAAAGAGCTGCTATCTATGCAATCTGGATTCTTAGTACGAAATTCTGGGACGATCAGAGACCCAAACATGCTCTATAGAGAGATTTGACGATGTAGCTGGCCAGAGGAATATTTGACAAGCATGAAGACAATCAGTAGAAATGATTAGCTTTTTTTTTTGAGGGAATATACTAGTTTTGATGTAAGCCCGAAGTGACGTGAATAAAAAGTGAGGTAAAACTATTAAATTAGAACCTCACAGCTTGCCTTAGAAGCTGAAAAATATTTTTAAGAAATGTTCACCCACAAATAATTCAAATCATACAGCATAAATATAAGTGAAAAGCAATATATAATCAATATATCAACAAAACACACAATAAGAAATACTTAGACTTGCCAGAACATGAGTGTTTTGTAAACCAGCGATGAAATTATTAAAAAGCAAGTTTTGTTTAAATGTTAACAAAAAAATAATAAATAAAATTTGTTTCTTATTAAAAATATAAACAAAACAAATTTTGTTTAAATGGCCAAGTCAGATAAAACACCAAAGAATTCAATTCCCAAAGCCTTCTCCGCATTGTAAAATATATTTGCGGAGGGCTAGGTAGTAGATGGGTTGAGTTTAGAAGGAATCAGTATCTGTACATTGACGTATCGAATAGAAATTTTAGATAGTGCTCAATTTTTTTTTAGTTTTGTTACCAATTTTATATACTATTTGGGCAATGAAGCAGAATATCGCAAATACATGTATGTGGTTACTTTGCGACTGCCCAGAGGTATTTCAAACTATACTACGTTAATCAGACATCAATGAGATTAAAAAAAAAAATATTATATACCAACAAAAAAAAAAAAATCTTTGTTCAGAAACGTTACAACAAGTCTGTCCAAACCACGCCGAATGTGGCCCATAATTGCTATGAATGTGGTCCAACATAAAATAGAAAATATCTTTTTAAACATTGTGATTTTATCTCTTATTTTATTTTTATTTTTTATATTATAATAACAAGGGGCCTGATGGCCGAGTGGCTAGCATACTGGCGCTCGGTACCACAGGTCTCGGGCTCGAATCCCGGAGGTGCCATGGATGTTTGAGGGGTTCGGAATCCACTGTAGGCCGCAGGTCCCGGTCTCATATGACCGTAGAGCGTCACAGAGCCCAATCAGGCTTCTTCTCGCCCACATCATTCCCAAACTGTAAAGGGGCAACTCAACTCTAGGCCCAGTGATGTGGCGTGGTGTAGTAATTATAATTATATAAAAATACAGTATTATTCAAATATTTATAATAATAATAATAATTGAATTCGAATATTTTTTTTTTATTTTATTTAAATACCAATATCGTATTTCTTATTTAGTTGTTAAAACTTCTCGACCTACTCAATGATTTGAAACAATACTCTGCACGGAAAAAAGTCAAAGATTGCAATACATTTTTGCTTATTTGTCATGGAGGATCTCTTATATTGTACATTAATTACTATCCTTAAATTTTATGTAACGCCTTCAAGATTTAGGCACAATTAAGTGCGCCAAAAGTAATTTTTTTTTTTTCAAATGTGACTTGAGTAGACCAAAAGGACAGAATGGAATAAAATCCTAAAGAATATTATAAAAATGATTCCATCTGCATCAAATTGCGTTCAATCTTTGTATACATGTTTAGGTTATACTGTGTACTGTTTAGGTTACACTGTAAATGTTTTTTTTTTTCAAATTTACCTTATTTTAAAGTACCGTGGTACATCATTAGAAATCCTCTTTGGAATAATCCCACCTTGATATGCGTCCTGTTTGGACTCGAAAACATTTGTTTGGTATACGACCTTTGTACTGAATATGCCTCATGTGCTACAAAATCTTTGCCAAACGGATGGATGTCAAAAACTTTGCAGAAAAATATCAACCCAGTAAATCATAAAAAAGTCATAATGGCACTGTGTGGAAGGATTGGATAATGTCCCATTTCAGAAACATTGAGATTTTTATTTTATTTGTCGCTCTACGGTCATTTTTTGCACACTTTAGGCTAATTAAACCGGGACCTACAATTTAACGTGGATTCCGAACCACTAAAACATCCATGCCACCGCCAGGATTCAAGCCTGAATCGTGTGGTACCAAAGGCTAGAGCGCTAGCCTATTGGCCATCAGGCAGCTGAAACATTAAGAGGAAATGGTAGAAACAGTTCTCTGGCTCAAATCTGATTATCCTCAATGAGGAAACAGCCTGGTGGCTAGCTCTCTGGCCTTTGATATCCCAGACCTTAGGTTCGAATTCTGGCGGTGGCATGGATGTTTGTGAGAGGTTCGGTATCCACTTTAAACTGTTGGTCCCGGTCTGTATAAATTTATCATATTTATGGACATTTGGAATATGTCCTGTTTAATATAAATCCAAGTATCTCGAACGGAATACGAATGTATACTGAGATACCTCCGTATACCAAGTGGAAATTTTATTTCTAAGAAAAACTTTTCCTTAAGCCAAAGGTTTTCAAACTGTAGTTTGGTTTGGTTTGTCGCTCTACGGTCATCTTATGCGCACGAGGGCTAAACAGACCGGGACCTACTGTTTAAAGTGGATTCCGAATCATTACAAACATCCATGGCACCGCCGGGACTCGAACCCGAAACCTGTGGTACCGAGCGCCAGAGCGCTAACCACTCAGCCATTCAGGCCCCTTCAAACTGTAGGGATCGACCTCCAAAGTGGAGGTAATATATTTCTTACAAATTAAAACGAAATTTAAGTTAATGAAAAATAATATAGAAGACCTCTTCGATGAAAGCAAATTTTAATTCTTATTGAATTTGAAAAGTGTTAAGAACTAACTCTTGACTCGAGAGAAATTCCCAACTTTAAATTAAAAAAAAAAAAATATTTCCTTCCCAACTCTGTATTGATGCAGATTGTTTTTATTTTGTTGGAATCAAATCATAAGTCCAAACGAAATTATAATCTAGAGAGAACTTCTTGATTCAGACAAAAAAAAATTAAGAACATTTTATTGATAATTGGTGTCATTGTTTGATAAAATATGATAAATTCAAATTCTGTTGCTACCTATCTTCACATTTCAATAGAACTGATTAATAGCAACTGATACTAATAATGGGCCTGACGGCTGAGTAACTAGTGCTCTGGCGTTCGGTGCAACAGGGTTCGAGTCCCGTCGGTTCATGTAGGGGTGGTTCGGTTTTGTTTCCTTTTTGTAGTGGCTCTGAATAAAAACTTTAATACACGCTTTAAGCCAGGTCCTTGCCCAATATGACTTTAGAGCATTGGACGTAGGACTGACAACTCTACCCTGTAAAAACAAATCATCTCCTATCCCGAAATCTGCCAGTAGGCGGGCGGCCTTGGTGCATCATGGCATATAGTGACAGGGTGGTTTTGTTTGTAGCTCTATGGTCATTTTGTGCATATTTAGGCTAATTAGACTGTGACCTACAGTTTAACGTAGTAACCACTAACAAACATCCATGCCACTGTAGTGATAGGGAGTTAGTTAGGTTACTAATGAATTTGAGTAATTTACTAACTTAGGAGGTTAGTTGAACCTGATGACTGAGAGTATAACACGATGGCCCTCTGTTCCACAAGTTTCGGGTTCGAGTCCCGGAGTGCCAAGGATGTTTGTAATGGTTCGGAAACCACTTTAAACCGTAGGTCCCTGTCCAATAGGACTGTGGATAGATGGGCGTAGGGCTGGTAACCCTATCCCGTAAAAAGAAAACATCTGTTTCGAAATCTGACAGTAGGCCAACCATGGGGCTGTTGCGCCAATGAAGAAGATACTAATAATATTCGGAATACTTTAATATTGAGTTGAAATGTAATTCATATAGATTATAAAGGAAAATAAACCGAACATCAAAACTACTATGATATTTGATGCTAAAAGGAAAGAACTTCCCTTGCTAAAGGAGAGGTTGAAGCATCTGATATCATGCCTTAAGTAAAAGTTCAAATAGCTCCATAACCAATCATTTTGATTTAATTGGTCGTTATTGTAGTTTAAGAATTCATAAATTCAAAAAACAATAGTTGAATCGCAATTTTTTTCCCTAATTAAAATAAAGATTAGATCAAGTAACTAATAAATAATGAAAATGTTAGAAAAATTTTGTCTCCCTTGTAATAATTTTTAAAATTTCATTTTAAATTATTGATCTATTATTATTATTTCAATTAAAAATTTCTAATGAAATTCAAGAGTAGGTTCAAAATATTCTTGAATGTCAAGTCTTCCATCTGAATACTCTACTCGGAATAAGACTGAATCATAATTTATTCTAAATATACACGTATACACCTTGAGCTAAAATTTTTTAGCTTCACAGGTTTTAAAATCCACTGAGAACAAAAGGGGTACGCGTACCTCAGAGGATACGCTAAAAACATATAAATGGTACTCTTCATAATTGGTGGATTTGAAAACCAAATATCCAGGTTGAGTAAGCCCAGCAACGAATGCAATCTTACCATTGGGTTCTACTTACCTGTGTGAAGTGGCGTTTCTGCTATGACAACAATTGAAACCAAATACAGAAATAAATTAGAACCAAATCTACGAATTCCATTATCAGAGAGCATCCAAAGTATTCTGTTCCGATATTACTAAGCAAAAGCAATCACATTGCTCGCATTCAATTCTAATTAAAAATGTAAATTTAATGTAATTTAAATGCATGTATAGGGCTTGAGTTCCAATAAAGCCGAATTGAGTTCCAATAAAGCCACCTTTATATATATATATTATATATATATATATAATATGGCTTATATATATATATATATATAAGGAACTCAATTCGTATAAATTTAGCCACTTACAGTAAAAACAAAAAGAACAAATCGAAATTACAAAGGGAAAAGATCAGGCATTCTTAACAAAAACGGCCTTAAAAGCTGTTAAAAATAAGTTAAATGCTCTAAGGATAAAAATTAAAAAGCTAGAAGCCGCACAATAAAAGTTCGTGTGATCAGGTTTTCTTTGGCCCTCCAGTAAAGAGTACAGAAATCACCATTCTGCTATAAATTAGAGTCCAGTCCCGAGCAAACAAGTAGACGGGCCTTATTTCTGTCTCACATAAAACAACTTATATCAGAGTTCCCAATCCCTATTATGGCCAGATATTCGGTGGGCAGTCGTGTCCAATTCTAATCTAAAATTGGTAACAGCCTCTGTAAGTTTTTCCTGTCATCCCTGATAGTCTTTTTTGGTGTTAGATTCCCTAATATACGATGACTTACTTTTGCCCTGTATAGTTCTCCTAAAAGAGAGATAGGACACTGTCCAGGATCTTCTGTTCCTTTTTTACCAGATCTGCCCTTTCATTTCCATTATATGTATATATACCAAAGGGCATATTTCTGGATATTACATTCATGTCCATAAATTAAGGATAATGAAGTTCAGGCAAAGAAAGAGACAGAAGCAAAACAAATTTGTCTTATTTGTAAAGTCAATTTATTAAACAAAAGGTAAAGAGCAAAAAAAGATGCTATATGTTTGACAGAATTAATAAAAATTGCGATTTTTACTCCCTGGAGCAAATTTCAAAAAAGAATCTATTAACAAAAAACAGTATAGCATGGTTAGTATGATGGTTAATATGGAATATGTCTCCCGGGCGATGCAATACAGGCTTTACAACGCCTAGGCATGCTGAGTATCAAATTATCAATCTGATCTTGGGGAATATTACACCTCTCATCAAGCAATGCCCTCCGAAGTTCCGGTTGACAGGTGGAAGGGGGTTGCAGGGCTGCAATTCGTCGGCCAAGCATATCCCACACATGCTCTATTGGATTCAAGTCCATTGAATATGCTGGCCAATCCATACGGGTGATATCCTCCAATTGAAGGCATTCGTCTACAATATTTGCACGGTGAGGACGGGCGTTGCCATCCATAAACAGAAATTCAGCACACATGGCGCCCCGAAACAAACGTACATGTTGTTCCAGAATGACATCCCGATAGATGTGGCCTGTCATCGTTACACTCTGAACATGCAGGTTAGTTCTGGAACCAAGAATAATTCCTCCCCAAACGAGCCGTCCTGCACCACCGTAACGGTGTCGTTCAATGGTGTTCTCTTGGTGGTAACGGGTACCTGGCGCTCTCCATATGAAAGTCCGGCGAGAATCAGACTGCAAACTAAACCTGGCTCGTCGGAAAACATCACACAAGACCACTGTTGCGGTGTCCACAATGCATGCTTTCTACTCCAGGTTAATCGCAGGCGACAGTGAGTTGCGGTAAGTGGAACACATCTGAGAGGCCGCGAGCATATAGACCAATGTGCCCTCAGCGTCTGTACACGGTCTGCCTTGAAACTGTCGTACCGGTAGCTGAAGAGAGCTGACGAGACAGGTCTGATGCTGTGCTCCGTCTGTTTCTTTTGGTAGTAACTGCTACATACCGGTCCTCATGCGGCGTTGTAACTCGGGGGCGACCTGTGCTGTAACATCTACTCACATTACCATCATCTTGGAATCGTTGCCAAAGCCTGGAGATGACACTCTGGGCGATTCAAATTCCTCGGATACTTCCAGCTGGGTGCGTCCACATTCCAGTCCTCCGATAATTCTACCACGTAAAAAATCATCCAAATGCTTCCTTTGTGCCATAACTATGCGGTTATTGCACTGAAAGGCTTTTAAAGTGCTTGTGAACAATTTTACTTCTTTTCCACCATTCCTTATATACCCCTCTCTTACACTCTCGTCATTGTGACGTACTATCCGCGCCATCTGGTGGTTTCCTGTAATTTGCATATTTTCTTCAAGATGTGTGTGATAATTCAACAGGTGAAAGTTTTATTTTAGAGTTCAATTTCTGTGTGATTCTGAATTATCCTTAATTTATGGACATGAGTGTATATCTTCTTTATATTATATCGGATACAATCTAAATTATTTGTTCTCCGTCTACAGTCATGTAAACCTTCAAATGAGAGTTCCGACCCTTGGGAAAAGGTCATGAAAAAACGTTGGGGGTGTTGTCAAAAATTTTTAAATTGTTTCATTTAATTCTTTTTTATTTTCACGTTAAAGTTAATAATTTAAACTTTTTGTATTATTTACAGCACTGTTAGGTTTTTGTCAGTAATAATACACCAGTAGTATAGAAACGCTTTTTGCTAAAGGTCGTAATGCATGCGTCATTAAAAAAAAAAAAAAAAAAAAAAAAAGCAAATATTCAGGAGTAAAATTTTGCTATTAATGATAAATGGTGTTCCTCTGTAAATAAGCAAATGACTACATTGAATGCTTTTATAACGTTTTAAAAAGCATAACTTACATTTAACGTATTTACCGCTAATTCCTCACCGAAGGCAATTATAAAATTCAATCGCCATCATCACCATTATCATTGGCGCACCAGCCTCATGGTGGGCCACGACCATCTGCCTACTGGCGGATTTCGAGACAAGCAGATTTACGTGGTAGGGTTGTCAGCCCCACGCCCAACGATCTACGGCCATATTAGACCGGGACCTACGGTTTAAAGTGGATACATAAAATTCAAGCTGTTGATAAATGACATTCTTAAATCCATAGAACTCTTAAAAACAGAATAAATAATTTAAAAATTAGACTATTTAACGGAATATTTAGCAATATTTTTTTCTTGTTATTAAATAATTTAAAAAGTAGATATTTTTTTCGTAGCACGTTTAGTAAAATACATCCTACTGGGTTTTTCCCGCAAGGATAAAATGATATCGGTTTAAGAAAAAAAAATCATTCTTGGGTGGCCGAATATGAATTGTGTTTATGAAATGCGCGGATGATCCGAAATCGAGAATGGAGTTGGCACATAGAAATGATTAGGCATCTTGAAAAGGATGTAGAGGTTAAAAAATGGAAATTCAATCTTTTTCTTTGCATTGAAAAGAAATAAAACACATTTTTATTTCTTTTTAATTGAATGTTTCTGTTTGAAATATTTTTTTTTTTTCAAATGAACAAAATTATACTTTTTAAATTATTACTAATAACATCAAAAATCCGAAATTGCCAAGTACTTTAGTTTGTATGAATTTAAGTAAAATTCTATTCGTCATCGCATTATGATAATCGTATATACAGAAATTGCAACTCGAATTAATATATTTTTTAACCTCTACCATTACCTGCAATCTATGTATAAAGTAATTTTTGATAATGAAGCCTCAATCTAAGAATTCAAGATGAAAAGCATATGTATGAATTTCGGAAAAGGATAATTAAAATGTAGGTAGCTATTTTTTTAATAAAAATGCATACAATAAATTTGGTTCTAACTATTTAAATAAAACATAAGCTTTTGCAATTGAAATAGTATTATTCTAAACACCATAAAAAGTGTAGCTGTATAATATACAACAAAGAAAATTAGAATAAAAATTATCAAATTTCAAGAAGTGAGCCGCAAAACTAACCATGTTTAAGAATACATAACCGAGAGTATAAAAATTGAAAATCATGACAACTATGTAATAACCTTAAACTATCCAGTGAACAAATACTACATAATAATGAAGATTTAAAAAAGCGAAAGGGAACAAAATAATCTAAAAAAGCACCATTTCTGTATATATATATATATATATGTAAAATTTAATATAGAATTAATCAAAATAAAATTTTTGTGTGATTTTAAATGAAATCAATTTAAAATAGTATATAGTATATTCCGTATATATAAAATCCAAGAAGTTCTTCAAATGAAAAAAATTATTAATTTTTTTAAAAGTTAACTCATTTACGAGGAATTATTTCTACATTTGTTTTTAAAATTTATTTTAAATATTCATACAACGGCCATCTAATTTTAAAATAAAGATTTTTTTAAATAATGCTGGAATATAACAAAAGTAAATTAAGCAACCGAACAAATTCCGGAGAAAATGAGTGTTTCTTTAAATATTTAGTCGATCCCGATTGATTAGATGTTTTAATAATAGAATTCAATTAAAGACAGGAAAATATCTTCATGAAATATTTAGCAGTGCAACTTCATTGTTCAGTTTTCAATTAATTGACGACATCTTCCCGAAATAAAAAAGCTTCCCAAATACAAAAGTAAATTACCTGCTGGAGCGCAATTATATCTGGCAGGAAACATCCGGGACGTCATTGATTTCACCAAAAGAGGCATGCACAACAGAACTCCTGCCGTCCACATGGTCACTATGACAACTATTTGTTTCTTGAGAGTTAAATAAGTTTGGAATCGAAATGGCTGCCACACCGACAGCATGCCTTCGGCACACATCAGACAAAGGCAAAAAGTCACTTCCAGTGTCACCAGTTGAACCACGAACGAACTGAAGGCACAGCCGGTGTGTCCGAGCTTCCAAGCGTCCATCGACACATACAGAAGGGCCACAGTCATGTTCCAAACACTTTCCAGTAAAAACGTAACACACAGACTCGAAAACAGCATATTGAAAGGTACTTTTCTCAAGGTATAGCTCGATGCAATCGTCACCAGAAGAAAGATATTGGTCCCGAAAGAAACCAGGAAGACTACCACCAACAGAACTATCTCGAGAGCAGGGTCAGTTTTCGCTTCCGCTGGGTAAGTTCCATTATAGAAAATCACAACGGTTACTTGAACGGTTTTGGAATCGTTTCTCGGGACGTCCTCTTTAGTTGCCATTCTAACAAGACTGATCGTTACTCCAGTTGGGACTAGAGAGCATGTGTAGTACCTGAGCGACACCTGTGGCTCCGAGTGACGTTTGCTAATCGATGCAATGCCTCCTATAAACAAGCAACACGGATTGATTCTACGTACTTAATGGAGTGCATCTCAGCCGAGTAATGTAACTTTTATATCCGCATAAAATCACGGGCTTTCGTTTCGTAGCGATAACAATGGGAAGATGATTTAAGATTTCCATAAATTTCCCCCAGACGATCGAAGAATTACAGGAGTTGAAATTTTTCACTGGGACGTCGGTTGTGGATTAAATAAATGGAATGAGTCATTTAAATATGTGTTCGAAAAAACACTTGGTACTGCTAAACTCTCGGGTGCATCTTAAAATAGATTTCATTATTTTCAAAATTGTTCAAAGGCTTGTATGTTAATAACTATCGTATGTGTCACGAATACAAAGGAGTGCAGAAACTACATAATTCTAGTGAATTTATTTTGTTTCCACTCACCTTTTCGCATGTGAAATTAGAATATCAAGTGAGGAATGACTTTGTTTCGAAAGAGCCCATGTAGATGAAAATATTGACCGGAATTCTTTGATCGTACAAAGTTGTTTCCATGCTTCACGAAGAGATTTTGAGCTTTAAGTTAAAAACAATATAAATTCAATTTTTGCTTTAAGAGATGCATAAAAAGAAACATTTTGAAAAGTTACCGAGAATTGCAACATAATTTCGTTTTCATATCAGAATTTGTCTGCCGACTGCAGTTTAACAGTTTGCGGCATTTCGTAAATTCTAACTAGTCAATTTCTATCGGAATTAATTTGAAGCGTTTTCATGCTGAGCTTGAATGGAAAAAAAAAAAATCTAAACGTTATAAAATGAAGTAAATAAAAGAAAAATAACGTCGAAATTTGAAAATATCCCATTTGCTGTTTTAAAAAAATAAAGAGAAAAAAATGCAAAAATATTAAAACTAAAAAAAAAAAAAAAATTATCTAAAAAAAATGTTCAATTGGAGAGCGAATAACAAGAAATATATTTGTTTGGGATATTTTCAACCTTTTGAATAAAGTTTTTCATAAATGGCTCAATATAAAATTCCTGTAGTTAAATAAGATTGTCTAAAGGGCAATTGTTTTTAATTCTTTTTTCCATTTGATAAAAGACTATCGTAGTTAAAGGAATCTTTTGAATGAACTTAACTCCCGACTCGAATGAAATGATACGTCGATTCGAATCAGCATGTGTTACAGTGGCTGTATTGAAGAGCTACCATCCACTCTCCCAATCGCCACTGTTTCGTATCGACAGTCAGATACCGCCTTTGGGGTTCGTACCAGCCGACTCCTTTGTTTTCCATAATTGTAAAAACACTAAATTAGAGTTTTTCAGGTACTTTAGTAATTATATATCTACCATCAGCATAAATACAATTAAGTAAAAAGATGATCATTTTTGTCTATTTAAAATAATTATTATTTACTATTAATACTTTTAAAGAACTTGAGCCTGACTCGTGGCTCAGTGGTGACGATTATGGCGGAAGTACAATCCGATGTCGGCTTTGTTGTAGACACTGTTTCAAAAAATGAGGAAACTCGATAGCGCTTCTGATGTTAGCCTCCTGCCTCGTTAGTCGAACTACCTGGCAGGAGTTTTCCGCGTTTTCTCTCATACAATACGCAAATGCGGGATAGTTCCCCTAAAAGTCCTCCCGGAAGGCGCTGCCCTCCTTCTTCAGCGTCAGGGAGCCAAGTCAGACTTCTACCCACGGGTGCTCCCCTCACAACAGAAGCTGCCCCCCCTTTCCCTCCTCCCATGAGACCACAAGGGTTCTTGGTTTCTTTTGAAATAAATCAAATACTTCACTTACATCAAAATGTGCAAAAATATTTCATTCACTATTTTGTTTACGCATGAAAATCATACGAACAGTGTCTAATGAGTAAAGAAGATTATTGCAATAGCATCATTAATTGATTTCAAATTTATTTTTTTGTTTGCTTCAAAGGAGAGAATTTTAAACTACAATCTTTGGCCACCGTCAATGTTATTCGTCTTAATTCGAGGATTACCAATATTTTTTAAGTAATTTTTTTATAATAAATCTGATTGATTTAAATAAATTATTTTTTTGAAAGAAATGCGCTCTTTTAAAGTAGCCGACCCTGTCAAGGGCCAAAACTTTTAAATAATGTTTTATGGAAATTTCTTAAAATAATGGATTTTTTTTTACTTTAAGGAGATTTTGAAAAATACCATAATTATTATAACAGTTAGGATTGTTATAGTATGGTGGTATAGCAAAAATACAGTTTTTCAGAAATTCAATTTAAAATTTTGAATGCATCCACTCCCTTATCTTTAGTGTGTAAAAATTCTCTAATTTATATTTAAATACTCAAAAAGATAGCATATTTCACAAATTCTAACTTCTAGTAATGCGTGATTAAACAGCTGTATCTCGACTTCTAATGACTCTAAAAACGAACTTATAACTGTTTCGGAAGCTAAAGGTCTGATATTTAAAATAAGACAATAAAAAAAAATTCCATTTTTTTTCTTTCACGAAAATCGTGATTTGAAAGCGGTTGGCTACCTTAATCAGGTTTTTGTGTGGGGGTGTCCCACTGCACACTTTCGAAGCGCTTCTTTTGAATGTGAGTCGAATGCCAATTAATATTTCGAGAGCATCCCTTCCTGACTAAGCAGGTGGTTTGACTGGAGGCACGCGCCGCGCATGCGCTGCACCCGTCGACACTTTGAGAAATGCGTCTGGTCGGCAGGCAGATGGATGGGTACCAGGTGAAGACTATTGTTACGTCTAACGGAGTTCAGCAGGAACTCTTAAGGGACCAGGTGGAATTTTCAAATATGGATTTCGAAATAAATTGGATGAAATAAAAAAAAAAAAACTGTATTTATTCTCCAGTTTTGAATGGCGACCTTTCTTTTTGCCGTTATCTTTATCTATCCTCGTTTGATTAGATTTTTCCCCCCTTTCGCCTAAAGAGAATAACGTTTGTATAAGAAAGGATTTTAGTACTGTAAAGTTATTGTAAAAATCAAACCTCTCAATAAATATATTTCAGAGTCACACTAAAATCAAACGATTGCATTTTGACAAAAAAAATTTGTACACAATCGTACTTTATTTCTAATATAAGTTTATTATCCTTTAAACTTTCTTCAATTTATCTTAAAGTATTCTAGAATTCCTTCAACCTTTTTTTAATAAAATCATATTTTTTATTAAGAAATTCCATACTAACATTCACGCATTCAAAAAATCAGCATTATCATAGATTTGTAGAACATAAAATTTGCCTTCTTGAATTCCAAAAAAGAGGCATTGCAATACTAAAATAAATGACTCAATTTTGCTCGCGTCGGTCGAGATCCAATGACTGTTAGCAGAATATGGAATCGATGGGTTCAGGACGGTAATACAGAACGCCGTGCTAGATCTCAACGGCCTCCTATCACTAGCAGCGGATAAGACAGGCACGAACAGTTCGACGACGTTTGCAGCATCATGGACTCTTAGCTCGGAGATCGTGGCTGCGGCTACCCTTGACGCTGCATCATAGACAGAAGCGTCTTCAATGGTGTGACCAACGACGAACCTGGGCTCACGAATGGCGAGACGTCATTTTTCAGATGAATCCACGTTCTGTTTACAGCATCAAGATGGCCGCATCCGTGTTTGGCGTCATCGTGGCAGCGCACATTGACAGCGTGCATTCGTCATCGTCATACTGACCCATCAACTGGCGTGATGGTGTGGGGTGCTATTTAATACACGTCTCGGTCATCTCTTGTTCGCATTGACGGCCCTTTGAACAGTGCACGTTACATTTCTGGTGTGTAACGAGCCTTGCCTCTGCCCTTTATTTAGGCCCTGCGGAACCCAACGTTTCAGCAGGATAATGCATGACCGCATGTTGCCAATATTGCACGGACATTCCTTGATATGGAAAAGGTTCGGCTGTTGCCCTGGCCTGCACCAAATCTCTCGCCAATAGAAAACGTCTGGTCCATGGTTGCCGAGCGACTGACTCGTCACCACATGCTAGTCACTACGGTTGATGAGCTGTGGCATCGTGTTGAAGCTGCATGGGCATCAGTACCTGTACATGCCATCCAATTTTTGACTCAATACCCAGGCATATATATGCTGTTATTACTGACAGAGGTGGTTGTTTTGGGTACTGATTTCTCAGGATCTATGTACCCAAATTTCTTGAAAATGTAATCACTTGTTTTTTCCAGTATAATAAATTTGTCCAATAAATGTCATTTTGTTATCTGCATTTCTTCCTGGTGTAGCAATTTTAATGGGCAATAGTGTATTTAATTTAGAACACATTTCGTAGAAACAATTATCAGAAGTTTCAGAATATATTTGAACTTGAAATTTTAAAATAATTATCGAAATATTTATAAATTTTTATTTAAAAATTTTAAAAACACGGAAATAGAATGAATTTTGAAGACTTAAAAGTATTCGTATACGCGAAAAATGACAATTTTTTGTTGCGATTTAGGATTGTGTTACAAATGAAGTGTAATTGTTTTAGACGCTTTCCAATATATATGTTGAAATAAAAATTCAATTTGAAATTTGTGCTTTAGAAGTGCAACTCTAAGAAATGGGGTATAAACATTTGGAAGTTTCTATTTCCGAAAGGAAACGAATTTTTGCACCTTCGTAAAGAAGGGAAAACATTAAATCAAATGCCAATTTTAAATTAGCAGACCTTTTTTTTTTTTATTATACAATCAATAAAAGATTTTTTTTTCAACTGTACTTAACCGCAGTGATTGACATCGCATCTCAATTCTTATGATCATCAATTCATCGATTGTCTATGGAAAAAATTCAGCCTTTGTGCTGCTAAGATTGAAGCTGAACTGCAAAACACTGGAGTACAATAAGCACAATATGAAATGTATGCAGAGAATCCACGGAACAGTTGCTAGAAGAAAATATTTCGTAATCCAGATGAATCGTAAACTACTTTTAGCTTTTGCAAGAAACCACTCGTAGTGCATGCAGGGTGATGGTGGTGACTTTTCGAAAAATATTTGTATTCGCGGCGGATGAATATTAGCACAAAATTTTTTTATCTCTTGCGGAGCGAAAAGTGTGAAGAAAGCCAAACGCATTCAATGCATACGAAGAAACTGTTTTCAACAGTGAAGTATGGATGAGGTTCGGTACTTTTTTGGCGTTGTAGGAATGTTTCAAGTGTAACAATTTCATCATTCTTAACAAGAACATGAGCCCCAATATTAACGGCATAACATTGATACATTAAAGAATAATTTACAATCTATAATTGTCTGCCTAAAAATGGAACTTAAACGTGATTACGTTTGATTGATTACGTATACACTTTAAGGGTATTAAACATAAAGTGTTAAACGCTAGACCAGGAGTAGCCGACCCAAATGATCTTGCGGGCCACTTTGGAAATGCATCCCAACTCCGCGGGCCGCCTATAAAAATTATATATCCCTATATTAAATTTAGACTCGCTATAGACATTTTTTGGAGTTAAAAATCGAAACATAATGAGCTATTATTATTGTGTTTACTATTATTCTTAAATGTAAATATAGATAATATAATAATAATGATACTAAACGCACATTGTGAAGACATATATAACACTAAAAACGAAATAAAAAATATATATAAATATAAATGCAATAAAAAAATGAAATCATTAAAAATATTTATTTTACTAGTGCGATATTTGTTTGCGCAAGAATATTATTTTAAAATCAAAGTTAATTTTTCCTTATAATTTCAACAGTTAACTTACATAGCATACTGCTTACATAATGTATTTTTAATACATTGGTTTTCACTACTTTGACAATTATAAATTAAATATATTTTGTAAAAGTGTAATAAATCACACGGGCCGCGGGTTGGTCACCTCTGCGCTAAACTTTGAGTGTTATATAGCACACCAAAATTTTTTTTAACTTCTACAGTCGACGGATATCAACCCCATTGAGCATTTTTGGCATGTTTTAGATAACGAAGTAAGATCCATTTCTAGTAAAGGTGATCTTAAAGTTTCTCTTCAAGAAAAGTGGAATTCTATTTCGAATTCTTTTTACTTCAAAACGGGCCGAAATCATGCCACGAAGACTATCAGCTATTAAAAATGCCGAAACTTAAATTATTCAAAAATCAAATTATTTTGACTATGCAGATATTTTTTTAATTGAAAGATAAATAGCTAATTTGATTTTTTTTTTTTTCTTGTTGTTATTCTAAATGTATGAATGATTCATTTGTTTTAATTAAAATGTACAAAATACAATATATATTAGTTAATTTTGTTTAAACATTTTACTTCAAAGATTACATTTTAGGCCCTTTTTAAAATATATAAAGCTATGCGAATACTTTCTGCCCTCGCTCTTTAATTAACTAGTAGAAGCCATTTTTATTTTCTCAAAACTCTTAGAAACTGGAAGCATTCCAAATCTCTGTTGTCCACTGTTTTGGTCACTGAGGGTCTTTCACCTTTCATAGTAAAACTATGAATAAGTAATCCAGAAAGAAAAAGCTTAATTTAAAGAAAGCAATAAGGAAAAAGTCTTCAAATATTCGGTAAAACAATGTTGTAAATAAAGTTTGATATGAAATATTTTTTTTTATTTCAAAACCCTTTTGTGATGAATATTATTTATGAAAAATAGATTTATTCAATATAATTTTCAGTTGGGCTCGAGGAGGAAAACGCGAACTTGTAGTGGCAAAGTACGGGGTACAATGTAGCATATCCCCAATATACACGCTACATCTGAATCTGCTGCATCTTCAAGTGGTGAATAATCTGCCAAAGTGCCAACATTCGAAAACCACTACAATATGATATTGAAGTAGCCTTATGAATTTAAATACCTTTATCGACAATGAATGAAGTGAAATATTTTTATTATATAGCTTTATTGCTTTTATTTGTGAAAACGTGTTTTTATTATTGACAACAGATGTTTTTACTGAAAGTTTAGATGAATTTAGTTATTCTTAGGATTTTCTACATACATAAGTATAAATTTATATCGGTGCTTACAAAATAAATATATGTATATTTATGAGATAACTAAAAATATGTTTGAGTCATTATTGTCAAATATAATTCTTTTCATAAAATTGCGATTTACTTTTTATCTTTTAAAGACTTTCACATTGCTATTATCGCAATATAAGTGTTTAAAAACCTTCCAATTGATAAAAATTTTGAAAAAGGAGCTCAAAATGCAATAATTAATTCAACTTTTATCTCTCTCTCTCTCTCTCTCTCTATATATATATATATATATAAATCAAATCTTACAGCTTTTAGTTTTAAAATTATTTATAGTATAGTTTCGAAACATGAATTGAAAATTGAAGAGAGGTTTCAGATGAAATTTCAAAAGTTAATCTTAAGAAATTTATCAATTATGTCCATTAATTCATAACATAAAAATAAGTTGACTTTACTTAACAAGACTAATAATTATTTCACTTTCCAATTCTTTATGGTGAAGTTCAAAACTAGATGAACTATTAGAATGGACTTATAGGTTGTACTCGACTTCATCTTTGATTAATGTTAATAAGCATTGTCAAAAAATGCATGTCAAATCAATTCATAACTTATCAATTCATAGCGTTATTTATTATAATACTTGCTATCTTTAAATAAGCAATTACGTTTAATATTATTCTCGATTCTTCTACTTCAGTGGTTCTCAAAACAGTTTCACAGATAAAAATGAGTTGTCCAAAGTGAATTAAAAAATAATTTTTTTAAAAATCTTTCTATGAGCCCAGAATTTAATCAGGAATTATAATATTTCATATAAAAAATTGTTCATGGCTATGAAAAGATGTTCAGGAACAGCATTGATTGTTCAATAGCACACGAAAATCTCTTTCACACAGCGTGACGTGTCTTTCTTTAAATGACACTTTAAAAGGTGTATTTAAAGAATTGGTTCCATGCATCTTTTTGTCAGGATTCGCAATTAAATGTCACGAAGATCATTAAGTAAATGATCCAAATGATTTTTTTCTCAACAACCTATATGCGAGAGTGATTTTTTTGGTTGGCAACTATTCAGTTTAAAATTTAGTATTTACAGAGAAAATTGGTCTTTCTGATTTTTTTTTTTTTTAAACCCGTTCTCTAAAAGCAAGGTGATTCCGTAGGTTATACATATATTTGGGGATTGAACAAAATATCTGAGAAGTACTATAAAAGTTCAATAATCAGTTGAGCATTGACCAAAAAAAAAAAACTAAATCATTCAATTCCTTCCAAATAATTCTGTCAAATGTTGACTTATTCATTCATCGTGCACTTAAGCTAAACGTACCATGTAACATATTATGAGTCCTAGAAAATGAATGAAGGATTCGTCAACTTGTTATCAGAAATGAATAAGGAGTCTTTGTTGAACTGTGGAAAGACAGATCCATAAATTGTTGAGTCGTCGATCTCATCTCTGTTTACCTAAAGCATTCATTTTCTCGAGCAATAAAAGCACAGGGGGAAATGACAAGGTTGGTAATAAATAGGCGTCTTCAGTTACCTCCCGTTGACCCCTGGGAGGAGCGGCCTCATACATCAGTGGCTTCTACAGTGGAAGTTCAAAATGCCCTGCGTTCTGCCTCCACGCACTCCTAATACAAATTGCTTCTGCACTGGATCGAAACTTTCCGCTCTGTTGGCAGCGCTACTTCACACATTGTAAAACAGCGCTTCTTAATTTAAACCTTTAAACGAAGATTCCTCAATTTTTCTGGAATTAACTTTTGAAATATAGAATCATTACTTTTAGAAGTCAAATTAGATTTAAAATTATCTTTTAACCAAACCTGAAAATAGTATCGCACTTCTCATGATAGTTTATAAATTGTATTTTATTATTATTTGTATTTATTTTACACGTTATTGCTTTTATTCAGACATTTCCGTTTACAGTGCAAATCTATTAAGCTTATATTTTGTAAGAGTAATTGCTTCTTTTTATTATAACGTATAAAATGTAAAGACTTTCATATTTGTTTTGAGAGTATTAAAAGCAATGCACATTTTAGTGGACCATAAGGAAATAAGATTAACAAGGTCAAAAAAAAAAAAAAAAAAAAAAAAAAAAAAGCTTTCGAAATTCTGTTCTAAGGCGTTTTCTTGAACAAAAATGGACAGTTGAAATGACTTATTTCATTCGATAAGGCGAATTTCGAGGTTGAAAATCTTAAATCTGATTAATGAAAGTTGTTACTTCATTTTATCTCCACAATATCTCAATATATCAATATCTATTATGGTGATTACTTATTTTTTATTATAGATAGATGTAAAATTATGTTATGAACAAGAAATTCTAATGCAAATACTATAGCGGTTTATATAAAGAAGGAGAAGATGACTACAAAAGTACTTCTCCCTCTTTTATCTCACTTCTTTATCCCAGCAGAATAAAAAAAAATAATTAAAAAATTTAAAAAAAAAAAAAAAATGCATACTGAAGACGAATGAATATAAACTTAAATAATTTTGTTCCAATTGATGTACTTCATCCTTATTGTTTATTGTTAGTCTTTGGAATGAAAAACGAAAATCTGTATACTATAAATAACTGAGGAAAATGATATTTGAATTTCCCTCGTGGAAAACATTAGGAAACATCGTAAACAAGCGAAACAAAGTAAGCATCGAAATATGTGAAATAATAAAAATATGCGATTTTATTTCAATTTTCAGAACAATGAATAATACACAACACGAAAATTTTAAACAATATTATTCTAATTATTAAAAACAGTTCAGCAATTTAGAATAAATAAGGTGAGGGTCAAATTCCTCGTCATCTTGCCACATTGAGCTTGATTTTACTCTTATTTCATTTAGTAATACGAATCTGAGGAAAAGTGACCCAATTGCATTCAGTTAAAAGTAATCAAGAAATTTTCTATCTTTTAAAAACATAGATTTCTAAATAACAGTTCCTCATACCCTAATTAATTTGTAAGCAATCCTCTATGAAATTGACATGTCGCCTTTTCCAAAGACATTTTCTTCCATTCTTATTCCATTTTTTAGTAAATAAAAACATTTCAGCATTATTAGAACAAATAAAGTGCCAGGCAGGTGCTTTATTAGAACTCCTGATAAAAACCAAATTCATCGTCATCTTGCCACAGTGAGCTTGATTGTACTCTGAATTCATTTAGTAACACAAATCTGAAGAAAATTTTATTCAGCTGAGTGCAATAGAGAACTCTTCATTCTTTTTTAAAACAGTAAATTTCTAAAAACCATTCTTCATATCCTCGTTAATTTGTAAACAATCCTCTGCGAAATGGCGCCTTTTACAAAGACATTTTGATCGTTTTTTTGTGAAAGAAAGCTGTGGACAGCAGCCCATTTCCATTTCCTCGAAAGGCGAAAGCATTTGTATGCAAGAAGAGACAGTGCAAATATACCTGTGCACTTTTTATTTAGAGCGTCCATCAAACAAAACAACGGATTTCTATCAACTGCCCTCACCTGTCTTGGAGAGGACAAAGAAATTTACAACTGTAGTTGAACTTTTTACAGCTATTTTATCGCATCGTTGCAATAGTAAGCGGACCTCTTTTGGCAGTGTTTTATGCAAAATCAGATCGAATTGAAATCCTATTAAAATGTTTAGAAAATAAATACAAAAAATAGATACTTTATAAAAGAAAAAAAAAAGGGAAATATTTTTGTTTCATCAAAAGATGATAATTTTCATACGAGCAAACAAAGATTTTATAAATAATATTTTAAAATAAAGTATCACTGTATAGTAAATACAAAAATAATTCTTTTAATATAAGTCATTTCCGTGTGTAAAAAGTGTGAAAGTTAAGAAAATTCTAACTATTAAAATATCTCATGACAAATTACAAAACGAGATTTTTAAGTCCGTTGAAAAATGTTCCTATTGTTAATCATAATCATTTTTTCAAACCATGGTGAAGGCAAACGTTTACGCGTTTCATGAAAAACTTAAGCTAATAAAATTAATAAAAACATTAATTCTAAATTAGTTCGATTATTAATTAATTATTCAAAAGAAATTAATTAATTATTCAAAAGAAATTAATTAATTATTCAAAAGAAATTAATTAATTATTCAAAAGAAAGTCGATAATTCGTTTTTTTTTTATCTTTATTTTTAAATATGATCTGTAATGATTAGCAAAATTTACTTCAAATAAGCACTCATTTTATTTAAAGATGACCTTCTCACTCAAACTTCTTTGCTACCTTACTTTATCGCTACACAGGAAGCGTTCATAAATTATACATATATATACAATATCACAAGAATAGATTCTATTGTAAAATAAACAGCAAATAAAAGAATTGGATGGTTATATTACATCAGTGTTATAAATATTTCAACATATGATTTCAGTTTTGGAATAGTCAAATGGCCAAGTGCAAAGTAGTATGTGAAATGTTTTTTTTTTTTTCTTTTCAATATTCATACTTGAAATTATGTATTAATTATTCTCTCTCTTTAAATTTTATTTATTAATATATATATATATATATATATATATATATATATATATATATATATATATATATATATATATATATATATATCCATCATTGTAATCTAATGACATAAAAAAAACTACGCCAAGTTAATAAAAAGTCTGATCTTCTTAAACGAATCAGAATGCGTAACATTTTTAAGCTACGTGTGAAAAAGCAGAAACATTTAAATATGCAATGAATCTTGAACTGTTGTCCGAAATCCCCAGAAGACTCGAGAGACTCATCCATTACACATCCAAGTTGACGATGGCAAGACATTACTCAGCATCTAAGTACTCTTTGTGTAGAGGTGAGAATGAGTGACGATTATTTCAGTCTGCACGTTCATTCAACTCGCAGTGCTTGGAGGCTCCAAATGGTTGGGGGCAAAACTTTTCCACACACCTCGATTGGAATCAAACTATTTTAGGAGTGAACAATACAAATTCGGTATGCTAACGCATACTAGCCTCGAAAGGATCTCTAATATGAATCATGGACAGCTCCGATTTTTTTTCCATTTCCTTTTGAAAAAAATCAACTGCACCTTGTTTAAGAGAATATTCAGAATAGATGGGATCTTATACACTCACATCAAATGAAATTGTTTTCAAGTAAAAATGGAATTTCTTTACAGAAATTTGTCACTTTTGTACAACTTCCCATCTCAAATATTAAGAAAAATAGGTGGTTACGCTTGACGAGCTATTAAAAAGTGAGCATGACCTTGAATTGAGGTTCCTACAATTAAAACTAATTGGAATTCACAAAATTTCGCCAATCGAAAAATTCATACGTAAAACTTTTTTTAATTAAAAACTTACCTGTTAAACATATTCACTGAACTTAGCAATGAAACCATTAATAAAAACATATGCTTTCCATTTTAATCAAAGATTGATGATGTAACTCATATATCAAAGATCATAAATTAGATTTCCAGGTTTAATTTTCATTAAAGAAGCGTTTATTGTTTTCAATGGATTTGAAGGTTTTATTAACAGGTTTTATTAGTTCGTTTATTTACAATTTTGCAAAATGAACTTAATATCAATTTCTAAAAATAATGTAGTTTGGCTAATAATGTAGCAAACTTATAATTCATTGAGACAAATAATGCATTTTCCAAAATAAAATAATGATTTTTGCAGTATGTGTTCTTAAGTCGCATTCACATCAAAGTGTTGAGGAGCGAGGCGTGAAGGGTTAGCCAATCACAATCTCCAGGGAGCTACACCTGAGGCATGCTGTTGTTGCTTCACGCTCAAAGCACTAGCGTGAATGCGGCTTTACAACTGAAACAATGCTGTTTAAAATTAGATAAAATTACAACTCTGTACGAGAAATGAAGCTTTTTAAAAACAAATGATTAATGTATTTCAACTTATTTCGGAAAGCAACTTTTCCGATGAATAATTTTGAAAAAGAGTTATTTTTCGTCGATTCAGATGCAATTATTATTTGCGTATTCATTTTTTATTGATTAAAGAAAATAATTATTTATTTTTTAATTAATTAAATTGATGCTCTCTATTTTTTTTTTTTTTTTGTTAGCTAATTAAACTGGTGCTCTATTCGTATAAAAAGGATGACGCTTATTAAGAGAAATTTACTACAAAATTATGAAAAAAAAGTAATATATTAACAAAACTAAATTAAAAAATACAAAAGGGATTTCAAAAAGGACAATTTTGAACCTAGCAAGGCGAATTTTTCTTTATTTATATATTTATTTATTTTGAAGAAAATTATTTATTTAGAAAATTATTATTTTTTACTTAGAAGAAAAAAATTCTCCGCTCACTCAAACCTTTGTATTGTGACATTTTTGACTAATTTGATATTATTATCAACATTTTGCTACATCAATTTCAGTAGCAACAGCATAATCGATTTCATACAGCATAAAATACATAGTTTATAGTACCTCAAAAAGTATTGGGACGAAATGCAATTATACTAGATTTCATTTTAATATAAGTGTATAAATCAGTGTATATATTTTTGTGATTGATATGCAGTGAGAGTAAAAAAATATTCATACTGCACCGATTTACAGTTAAAAACATGTTTATTATTTTTTTTTTTTTTTTTATGTAATTTTTTTTTTTTTTTTTTTTTTTTTTTTTTTTTTTTTTTTTGTAACATTTTGTGGAAACAATTAATAGAAGTTTTAAACATTGTTTTAACTGGAATTATAAAAAATTCTCAGAATATTTATAATTTTATTTAAAAATTAAAACATTTCTAAAATAAATGCAATTTTAAACGGAAAAAGTATTCTTACACGCGTAAAATTCAAATTTATTGACGTGATTTACAACTGTTTAAATAATGAATGTAAATAAATTTCTTTATACTCTTAACTAGCATGTATGTTGAAATAAAAAATCAATTTGAAATTTGTGTTTTTGAAGTATAACACTTAAAAATGGAGAGGAAACGAATTTGCAACCTCATAAAGAAGGTAAAACGTTACATGAAATTTCAGTTTTGATTGTTAGATGTTGTTCTACCATACAATCAATAATTAAAATGTGTGGTTCTTTAATATATATAGTTTTATAACATTTGAATGTGGGTGTAGCGAGCATGTATCAGGGTGCCAATTTGGGGGAAACATAATCCTCATGTGATTTTTACTTTGTAATTTAACCCATGTGGTGATAACTTGGCGATGGAGGAGGACCTGCATTTGTTTAGTGCCTTCGATGTCGAAAATTGGGTCATTATTGATAGCATTATGAATCATAATATGTACATTGATTTATTACAATCTACTGCAGCGAAATCTTACAGGTATCTTAATCACACCAGTACAATAATAGAAGGTTCATAACATATAAATATCAGCAGTATGCTTCAGACCATTACCTTGATATATACTTAAAAACAGCTTGAAATACCTAAATAGTTTGCAGTTTTATTAAGAAATTAATTAATTATAATTAAAATTTCGTTAAAGGATGTCAAGGTAGATGTATTTGTCCATTCTATAATCAATAAAATCCCCTACCAGAGCATTCAATGCAACTCCAAACAATTTGGTTGCAGCCTCCATGCTTTATAGTTAGTTGTAAATGTTTGGTTTGCAAGGATGTATTGGGCGTACTCCATACTTTTTGCTTACCATTTAATCTAAAAGCATTCATCCACGCAAATTGAATTTTTAAAAATTCTATTGGTTGTTTTAAGGAAATTTTGGTAAATATCGGTCTAGCAAATCGGTTTGCTTAGCTGGAGTAGGGCTTTTCCTCGGTTGTGTCGCATTTTTTTGTTATGAAAATTATGTTTTCTTAAAATACAATAGCGGAAAATGAAATCCCAACACCAAGAAGAAATTAGAGGAATGAAATTTAGGCAAAATAATTTTAAGGTAACATATTTATTTGATTAAAGTTTTTTATCATAGTTTTAAATATGCGCGAGAAGAACTATTTCAAATGTGAAAAGGTGGTTCATTAACAAACTCTATAGTCTCCACGATTTTGAATGCAGGTATGCAAACACGTATGCATTGTGTCGTGCGAGTGCTTCGTGTTATTTTGTGCGATGAAGTTCCATGCCTATTGTTTAAGTTTTCTATTAAAATGTGATAATTAATCACTTTTTACTGACGGGATTAATATATTTCTAATTTTAGTGCTCGAATAAATTTTTGACATTTATTTAGATTAAAAAATATTCATAAGATCATAACAAATTGGGATAGTAAAGTGGAATTTTTTTTTTCTTTTACATTATTTTGTACGCCACTTATTGATACGTGTACTCCAAGATATTGAAGTTGAATTGCAATTTTAGAAGCACTAATTCTTCAAAAAAAATTTTTTTTATAACTGACGAACAATAAATCGACGATCATAAAAGTTGAGGAGTGTTAGTTGATCGCCGAGTCCTTGATTAAGTAAAGTTGAAAAACCACATCCTTTAATTATTGATTGTATAGTAAGTAGAACAAGGTCTACCAATCAAAATTGACTTTGTTAAAATTTTTAGTCTTTATGAAATTATAAAATTCGTTTCTTTTCGGAAATAGAAGTCTCCAAACGTTTCCCTTTCATTTTTTAGAGTTGCACTTCAAAAACACACATTTCAAATTGAATATTTATTTCGGCTTTTGTAATAGAAAGTGTTATGGCATATGTACTGTAACACCTAAAACAGCTTGCACACTTTCATTTTTAAAACGATCGTAAAACTCGAAAAATTGGCATTTTTGAGTGTACGAATACTTTTACGGCTTCAAAATTGATTTTTCTTAGGTTGTTTTTAATTTTTGAATAAAAAGTTATAAATATTTTGATAATTATTTTAAATTTTCAAATTTACATAGTTTTCAAACTTCGGTATTTATTGGCACTGAGTAAGATAAAAATGCTTTTTCATTATAAATCCGCACTGCCCGTACGCATACTTTCTACACTCGTATTTGCAAACCCGATACAGCAATTATGGGATGAATTAAAAAAAAATTATTTTGTGTAAATTCTTGTGCTCACGAAACGATGGAAGCGAATGATTTCGACTGAAAGTGACTGAAATTCAATAGGCGTAAAACCTGTACTCTGGTAATGAACTGTTTAAAAATTCAAAGCCGTAGGTAAATACTAAATAATGAATAAAATTTCATTTCCCTGGACATAAAAAGTAAAGTTTACCAGTTATACAAATACTTTTGCCTACATTAAAAATAAAGAAAAAAAACGACAACAGCTTTTAATGTAATTTTTAAAAAGTCATTCAATGATAAAATGATTATTTAAATAAAAGATATTCCTACATATGTGCCTTACAATGATTGTGATGTACAAATCTAAATAAAGCAAAATGTTCAGTTCGTCTTATTTTCTAAGCTAAATACAAAATCGTTTCTTACAAAATAATGTACGAATACATTTGTTCTTGTGTGTTAAAAATGTCTACAAGATTAATTTATTATTTATATCTATTAGTATTAATCTCTGTTTCCAATCTTAATGCCCCCAGAACTCAATGTAGGTTAATGATGTGTACTAAGATAAAGAAGAGTCGATAGGTGGCAATTAATAACAGCAAAATATAATTATTCAATTAAAGTGATAAATGAATCCTGTAAGAAGTCCTCCATTGATTTTTCCTCCTTTTTTTCCGCCTGGTGTCTTTTCTTCCGTGGACTTACTATACGTTTATCGAATATATCCAATCTATTTTATTTATTTTTAATTCGACGATGAAATAAAATGATAAGTGTTGATTTCGAATGTTCAGCACGTAGACATTCGCTACTAGAGAGGCAAATAAGTAACAAATTCAACGTTATCCAAGGTGTACTACAAACAGCCTGTTGCTCCGCATTTTGCCACCATAATTGTGAACAGTATTCCTTAAGTGTGGATAAGTTCGCGTTGCCAACGGAAGGGCATTCTGATGTGCTGATTTATCGTGACCATCCCCGGAAACTTTCAGTCTGGCTTGATTATATAGCCTTTTTATCCACAAACATCTCATCTACCAGGTTAAGATGAAGTACTTGTAGCAGTTAAGGGATAATTGTTCTCCGACTTCCAATGAATCAGATGTTTTAATCGGAGTTTTTGCAGTCTGGTTCTAGCCATGCAACCGAAGAAGACTTTAAATACCGGAATGAAAAGCTTTGTTTTTACTCGAACTGAATGCAATTTAGTTATCAAGCATGACTTAAGGTATTTTTAAATCATTAGTAAGTCTACTACAAAATTATCTTCCATTGTCCAATTGCAATATACACAGAGCACCAAACAACCTGAGACTCAACAATCTGTAAACAGTTATTTTATAGATTTGACCATCTGAATATAAAACTGTGAGGCGTTAGTAGCGGATGCTTACTTGTCAGAAATTTGTCTATAGAGCTCCTGCAATTTGTAGGTTTTAAATGCGCCCCAACTTCAAAAATTGAAGAACCACTGCTGTAACACAATATCTGGTGCATTGCAACCATCACATAGAAACACAGAATAATCGCTCAACAAGCGGGAGGGCAAATGATTGCTACCATACAAAAATAGCTTCTTCTCAAGAAGTTTTATTATAATCAATTATATTCAGGGATAAACATTTGAAATAAATTCTTAAAATAATCAATTTCATTAAATATCCCTTAAAAATGCATTGGTGTAACTGAATTCATTTTTTTTTCCCTTGCTCTATTTACATTAATGTTATCTTCCTTCAGAATTGAATTATAAAAGAGAAAATAATTTTAAATGATATTTCTGCTTTCATAAATCCTGTTTAAAATACATTTTATATGTATATCCCATTTGAACCCAAATAATAGTATACACTCATTTACATGTAAGAGGATGAGGTTATACTCCTACTGATCTTGTCTCTGCTTTGAAAGCGAGTAGTCTAGGTAAAAATTGCTTCGCGTTGGCTGCCTGGTTAAGTTTCTCTACGTATTTCGAATATGATATGAAAATATGAATCGAATAATAAAAAACATGTTGGCTTTCATTGCTTTTGTTTGTTCTGTGAGGTGTTATTCCAACAGAAAATCATTCATGACAGTGTTTAATGTTAGGACTGTTTAAATCGATCACCTATTGTAATCTCTTATTAAAACGTCTTTTAATTCTGCATTTGCAGTAAAAGTAAGCGCTAGTGTGTGCTCGTATATCAGGCCATCGAACATATTCTACATTCAAAAGATGTGCGTATAAGACTATGTGCGACAACTTGTGTCGCAGCAGGTGAGTTGCAGCTGCGCATGCCTCTCATCGACTAACTAAAACACCTGATCCCTAATTCTTGGCGAGGGTTCTTTGAATAAGCAGGTGGAATTAGTCGACTCAAAAGGATTTTGGCGGTTTAATTAGCATAGAGTGAAAACCGAGTTTCTGTGGTTTGTAGGTTGATTCAGAATCCAGCATTTCTTATCCTAATGTGGAGCAGAACAGCTGGTTAAAAAAAGAAATGAAGAGGGTTCCTTCTTAATTTTCCATGTACATGCTTTTAATATTCTGATTTTATTTTAATTTCATTTTGCCTATGAAGTCTCTCAAATGGAAATCATTTTTTAAATACTTCTGAAGCTTCTTAGTATGATGACGAAGTTAATATAGTTTAGTACTTTATGAAGTTAAAATGGTTGCAAAACTAATCGAAGAAAAATAGGTAAAAGTAATTAAATAAATAAAAGTAATTGATAAAATAAGTTATATCATTCAAAGTAAAATTGTAAATTCATTCCTTTAATTTTCTACAAGATTTACAAGTTCTAAGAGATTAGTAGACAAGACAAGTTTTACAAGATTAGATTTTATTACAATTAAATTGGCTAATAAAATTTTAATTTATTTTATATGAGTATTAAAAATTAATATACTTTTTATTAGGGATAATCCTCAAATATCTTAAAAGTAGACAAAACTTTAATATGAATAGTTTATTACATACAAGACGTCAATACTTCGCCCTGAAGAACAAGTCTTAAAAGAAACACATAATCGAGTAACCTTTAAGAAAGCACACCTTGAATTAGTAACATGTTATAATAAATGATTAACACAACAAATATTTGACTTCAATTATGTACAGTACCTCAAAAAATTTTTCGTATAAACGTGCTATGTATACAAATTATTAAATAAAAAAGTTACTAAACAAAATTATGAAAATGTATTGCTTTGAATCAATTAAGCATGTACATGTTTTTCGTTTTATTTGCATTGAATATTTAGAAAGAACTTGTTTTAAATATAGTAATACGGATGAAAACATTAATGTTACTCACAAGTTTTCGGAAAACTAGAATTCAATAAGAATGTTACAATTGCTTATTAGACGTTTTTTAATTTTTGGTTGAATATTTACTACATTAAAAACCGTTTTAAATTATTTCGGTATACGTTCGAATTATGTTTTCGTGAATTCGGGACCTATTTTGTTCCTTGTTTCATTCATTTAAAATTTTAGCTCCTGCTTTGAGGAAATGTTACATTTTAGAATTTTGTTTTCAAGGGTCAATTATGTTTTATTATCTTGAACCCCCTTATCCATATTTTTATCTTTACAGTTGTCAAGCTACCACATTCTAACATTCAAGGCAGCTGCGCAAAGCTAATTTGAAAGAAAAAGTGTATTACTTAAAGTGGAATTTTCTCACCTAGTTTCTCTTTTAATATCGCGTAATCTAAAATTTTAGCTATTAAAAATTAAAGTACTTCTTATTGTAAATTAAACTCCTTCCTAAGTAACACTCAAGCATCAGAATACGCTCATTAGAGATTCTGCTGTCGTTCATATGTGGACAAAATAGATTTTTAAAGCTTCGGCAGATTCTGCCAGTAGAAAATGCGTAATGAAATTTTAAGATGCCCGTGTTTGAGATATGAATGCTCGATATCATTTATCTGAAGAATTACTATTACGAACCACTGGGTGAATATAAGCGGCTCAAAATCATCTTGGATTTTTTTTGGTGTATGTGTGTGAACAGATAACTCTTTTTAACTGCACTGACTTTAACTTGTATGTCTTCCTAAGGGTATCATTACAGCTCAGTAACACAGAGAAGACGTTCTTGATCAACTGTTCATCCTTATACAGTCGCATTGGTGACTCCATACTTCAAGAAGAAAATTCTAGACCACATGGTGCTCAATTGACGTAAAATTATCTTCGTGAAGTGATTATTGCGTGTATGGGTTGACCAGGAATTTCTTTGCACTTAAACCTAATTGAGAAAGTTTTGGATGCTCTAGGGAGATATTTAACCCTTCCCCTACAATCTTTCGACATTTTTAAACTGCCATACTTTGATAAATCACACACTGAACTCAGATACTATGATTTTTGGTATGTTTCTATTTTTTTTTCTTTATCAAGGCAGGAAAGGCCTATTTTTTTCTTTTGTACTTAATATGCAAAATCTATTTGGTTAATGTTTTAGTAAAATTTCATTACATACCAATGAATACAAATTTCTCAATCATACTTTTTTTCTGATTTTGTTCCCTTAATATTTCAAACACAGCTAATTTAATCATCTGCTAGCTTTTATACATATATCATTAAGATAGTAGGGTTCTTAATATTGTTTCAATGGGACGTAGTTCTTTAGTTGGATTGCAGTTACTATTCTCCACTTTCATGTCGAAACTATTTACGTCCATCATTTTGAAATAAGAATATTTTACTCTCATCAGTGAAATTAACTTGAGAAACAGTTCTTCAATCAATGTATTTTTGTCGATTGCTGCAAGATTTAAAATTTAGTTCTGTAATCCTGTCAATTAATAGAATAATACTATGTCCAAAAAGGAAGACAGATTTTCAATTTAAAATTCCCGGGGCTTATGGAACTGAATTTTTTTTTTTTTCGTTTTTAAGGTTGCTGGCACTGTCCTTGACATCTGTGTGAAATTAGACGTCAAAATATTCATTATTGTTTGAGTTACGCTTCGCTTTGTGAGACGCTAAAACTGATTCCGGCGATTTTTGAAATGTCTGAATTAATTGAGCAAAAACTGGCATTAAATTTTATTTGCGGAAACGTATAGAAAGTTGCAGAATGCATTCGGTGAGCATTCCTATATCGGAAAGAAATGTTTAGAAGTGGTAAAAACAGTTCAAAGACGGCAGAGAACGCGTTGAAGACGAAGAGCCCTCTGGTCGACCCTCAACCTCAACTGACGAAGCCCCGTCAAAAAAATTAATGATTTGTTGCTTGCAAACCGTCGATTTACAACTAGAGACCTTGCTGAGGATGTTGAATTTCAAAAGGATCGGTCAATTCCATTTTGGGCCTCAAACGCGTCAAATCTCGATAGGTACCGAAAACACTTGCGCCATCTCACACTGCATTGATTCTTCCTGACTTTCTCGCCAAAAATGAAACCCATATCGTTCCAAAACCACCGTATTCACCTGATTTAGCACCGTGCGACTTCTGCCTATTCCTTAACTCAAAAGACCACTCCGAGGACACCGTTTTGAGCCGATTGAAGAGATTCAACGTGAATCGGCGCGTTCTTTGAAGGCCATCCCTGCCGATGACTTTTTAGCATGCATTGAGGATTGGAAAAAAGTTGTCATAAGTGCATTGTGTCCGAGGGGATTACTTTGAAGGCGATGAAATAAACTTGGAAGAATAAATATAGAGTTTTTGAAAAAAATAATTGGTCTTACTTTTTGGGCACGGTAGTAAAGAAAAAAACAATCAAATTGTTTATGAATTCAAAATTCCCCTGCAACATTTATTTCAAATTCTTCTTCGGTACTTATCCCATCTATTTTTGTTTTGTAATTTTAACTTAAGGAGATCAGAATTCTATAATACAACAATTCTTCTTTTTATGAGTCTCTTGTTTTTCATTGCTATTTCTTGCTCTTTCTCGTTTATTGTTTATAATTTTAATACAATTAAATAATAAAAATAACCACACTATCATTAATTGCACACAAAACTATCTTTCACATAGAGAAACAAAATGAATCATGAAACCTACAAATAATTCTTTCTACACAAAATATAATCTAATGAACAGATTGTATTTTATTGGCCCCCAGGACAAATATTCTGAATGAGCTGTGGAATTTTTATCGTTATAAAACTTAATCAACCTGTTTGTTTTAGAAATTAAATTAAAGGTAGTTCTACATTTTTAGTTTCACATTTTTTCCCTAAATTTAGAGTAACTTTTTCAAAATATATAAAGAAAATTTGACCTAAAGGAAATATTTAATTTTTTTATGAGCATGCAAAGATGAAAAGTCTAAAAATTGCACAGGCAAAGCCAGGGAAAAGTAGAACATACTTTTTCTTTCTAGCTTAAATGAAAAGGTTAATCCTAAACTATTTTTGCAGATTTCTACAAGTAGTAAATAATGCATCAAAAGCCTAGTAAATTTTAATTTAAATAAAATGCAATTTTGTTCGAAGTTGAAAAGCTCTCTACTCCTAGTGTTAGCGTATTGAGTGTAACAGGAGATTCGAAGGAAGCATTCAGAGAAAATTATATATTTTTAATTTTTTATAAAATGCGTATTAGAATATATAAATCCGTATTCGAATTCTATTGGGTAGGAATAAATTGTAGGAAAATATCTGTATAAGTATTGAAGAGTTTTGTTTCGTTCTCTGAATGTTTTAATCTTAGATTAGACAGAAAAGTTTATTTTAAACAAAAAGGTTATTGATAGAGAGATGGTTATCCAATACAAGAAATCGGTGGTAAGTTAAGAAAATACTTCCTCAAATCTTACATTTTTGTAAACGTTATATGAACAGAAATTAATAGCTATTGGAAAACTCATTTTTTCCGATTTTCTAAACTTAAGTTTTTGTTAATGGCTTCTTAATTCCATCTTCTGTTGCCCAGTAGTTAACAATTTTATTCGTCTTACCACCCCCTTTCTTGAAAGAAAGTCTTATCGAACCCCTGAAAATTTACATTCTTTAAACTAACAAACAAAACGATCAAGAAAATCAACCCTAATAGCATTCGTGTTACTCACAGAAAATTAAGATGAAAAAGAAATTATATGCAACCCTATACAAAAATTATATGCAAAAATTAATTATGCAATTATTATGAGCCAGATGCATTACAATCAAAGAATTTACAAATTTGCGACCGCACTGAATCGGGACCAGCAAGATGAAGAATCTCGCTGGCCCAGACTAAATCCCCTTCCGCTAAGTTTGATGAAGGAAATGCAATTCAACATTTTTGCATTATTGACCATAATGCAGAATTATCTGTAATCATCTGCTTTTGAAGCTTTTTTAGCATAACATTCGCATATTTTTACATAAAAATATACGAATAGTTTTTCTAAAGTTCCGTTTCTTTTCTCTCTTTCTTATGCTTTTTATCGTCTCCTTGTTTTTATTAAGCGTCCCAAATGCATCCAACGCAACTTAGCCCCCTTGAACGTTCCCCTGCCTTCTAAGTGTGGTACCGCCCACTTTAGAGTCGGTGCTCTAGCCATTTTGTTTTTCATTCAAAAGTCTGGTTTTTATTTGGGGGGTTATTGGCTGTGTTAAAATCATGGACCCATTTTTCAATCTTCTCTGACTCAAACATTACATTTCTACAATGTATTTCTGTATCAAATTTGAATGTTAAAAAACTGATTAAAAATTGTATGTTTATGCTAAATTTTTTACTCTTTTAGTTTATGCAAGGTTTTTCTTTACAAAAAAAGCAATGTTATTCTGACTATGCCAATTTCCTTGCTAGCAGATTATAAGAAAAGATTACCTTGAATAATTTTCACTGCCTCGCTGGCGCGTCACTGTTATTAGTTTATTTTGGCCATTTGAATCACATTATTATGATACATGTTAATTACATTACACAAATTTTAATTGCATTGTAACAGTATCTGCATATCATTTTTATTGTATTATATTAAAAAACTACAACTACTAAAAATACTATTTAAGTTGTTACATCTGTAATTAAACATCGGTTATTATGTATATTTATTGGCTCGTGAAATGATCCAAACCATTTTCTTCTTTCCTATTAAATTCGAATGTCTTTAATGAACCTTTGTATTTGTTAAATATACAATCTCTGTGCTAGCGAGAAGAGTCCTTTTAGAAATCAGAGTTGTGAATTAGGTATCTTTTCATTAAATGTGTCATTATTTCGTCAAGAGTCTAATCCTTCCTGTTCCTCCCCTGCGCGGAGGGGGGGGATGGTGACACTTGGGGAGATGAAAATCAAGCACAGTGTCGGCTCTAAATGGTGTAATTGGCTCATCATGTCATTAACTAAGGTGGGACTCTGCATTTTGACAGCCTTTGCACCAAATTGTCACTGTTGAGGCACTCTAATCTGTAAATACCGTCCGAAGATAATTGCGCCAACCTCGAATCCTCTGTTAATTATACTTGATGTCTTTTTATCAGGTTTCGTTCAATTCCCATTACGCATCTTTAATCATCTGGAAATTCCGTCGGAAAGGCTTCTCTCCTGTAGCGCGCAAACATACAATTACTTCAGGCCGAACCTTTCTTCCAGGGGACTTCTGCTTTCAGAAGGTGTTGACACATTTGATGCCTATTTGTAGTTAGAAGTAAATCTCTTCGGAATAGTATTTTAAAAATTAATTCAAAATAAATAAATAAATTTTTTTATCAAGTAAAACAATTTCTTTAAGATCGTTAAAACTATATCTAAAACGCTATCTATAGAATACCAATGTCTTTTTCCTTTCTTTCGATTGAATTTGTTTCATTTTCAGAAAGTGTTTCTCAATGTCACATTTGCTTCTTGTTCAGTGCGCTTAAGATAGTACCTTAAAAATTAATTCAATATAAATAAATTAATTCATTTTTTCAGTCAGATAAAACATTTATAATTTTTATTTGAAGTTCCATTTCAATTGATTGAACTCCTTCGGCGTACTAATGTTTGTTAGGCCGTCGCGTCAAATAGATCTAATCAAAAAAACTTTGAAATAACGTTTGAATGAATATCTTGACATAGCTCTTATCGCATCTTATAATTGAGTAAAAGATTTTCTATAAATTTGCACCATAGTATAAACGATTTCGTCTAAAACTGGGAAATTTTTAGTGTAAGTTTTAGTGTTCTTTAAAATAAAAGCATTCATTCAGATTGAGAAAATTTTGTCAGATTGAGAAAATCAATAAAATGGATGATTTCATAATGGTGACCGATTACAATATTTATATTTATAAGAAAATCAGCAATAATTTGAACAATTTGTAATTTTTTATTTTGATTTCAGTTGAGAACATACAGTTTATACTGCAGTATTTTACAAGTAAAGAAAAGTATTTTACAAGTAAAGCTATTTTTTTATCTCCAAATCTTTTTAAAAATAACATTATTAAATAAGATAAGAATGATAAAGCTTTTTTAATGTTTAATTTTATAGTGTTCCGTTTAATATCAGAACCAATTACATCACTAAAATGTAATCAATGCAAGATAAAAATTATTTATAATTTTGAAATATGAAATAACTGAATTTGGGCAATGAACCAGTTTGTTTGTCAAAAGAATTTCATCCATGTTTATAATTTTAATCCTTTCCAGCAACTGAAATCATTTTTATGTTTTTCTCACAAGTTTATCCCATGGACTTCGAATTAATAATTGAAGTTGTTTCCAATGCTGAAAATTTTAATTTGAGCTCTGTAATGGAAGACATGCAACAGATTCAGCATTGGACACCACGGTTTATTATATTATATTCGTCCATTAATTATTCAAAGTTAATGAACGAAATACTAAAATTTATTTTGCCTATCTCTGGCATAGGCGCAGGTACTTTCTATTCAGACTAGCTTGTTGAATTTTGAATCACTATCTCACATTTTGCTCCAGGCTCTAATAATTGAGGTAATAAAATGCTTTCAAATATTTATAAAATACTGAAATGGAATACAAAAAATAATCTTTTCTAATGCATCTAATCACATCTTAGGAACTCGTGAAGCTTACTGACAACTGTACAATGAGACCATCATTTCGATAGGACAGCGTTGCTTTCTGGTGCTACAATGAAAATCTGGAGCACAATTTAGAATGGATTTCTACATGAACGAATACTTTTTGTTGCACTTCAAAAGATTTTCCGGTATATTGATTCATCATTCTCTTCCCTGTGATTCATCTCGCTTGCCAGGCTTCTGATTGCGCTTCCCTGCATAAAAACTGCCCCCACGTTTTCCTTTAATTAATGTATTTTATTATTAGTATATGTCTTATGAAATGTACATAAATAAAAAGCAATGCTTGTATGTGTGTGGCCTATAGACTCAAAAACTACCAATTGATTTCTCTAAACATTTCCCAGTTTGTTCTTATTGGTGCCAGGAGCATTTAGAGAGAGATTTGAATGAAATTCGATAGGTAGCGCTGTTGTTTCTATAGTGTTACGTGAAAATTGGATTTTTTTCATATTTGGATTGCTGTTCAAAATAAGCATTTTGTCCCAAGACGTTAAAAATAAAAGTTAATGCACGAAATACTATAATATCGGATACCCATGGGCAATCAAATAATTTAACAAACTGAAAAAGAAGGGAAAATATCAAAACAAGACAGCAATAAACAGAAAAAAAAATCAATTTTAATTGAAGGAATGAATTAATATAGATCTTAAACTAAATTTATTTAATTCGTATGT
This sequence comes from Caerostris extrusa, assembly GCA_021605095.1. Taxonomy (NCBI): domain Eukaryota; kingdom Metazoa; phylum Arthropoda; class Arachnida; order Araneae; family Araneidae; genus Caerostris; species Caerostris extrusa. Next base: position 77,921 of record BPLR01005542.1, on the reverse strand, counting down.
ATATTTAGATTTATAAATAGCGAATTATTGCCAGGTCTGCTAGTAAGAAAAAATCAAAAAAATTTGAATAAATTATTTTAAGAACACAGTTTAAAATTTATCAATATCTTTTGTCAATAGACTGAATAAGAAAATGAAATGACATTCTTACGTTATCAATATTTGCAACCCAATTCAAAGCATTTTGAGATGCAGTTTTATTTGCAAGATAACTCTAATGAGCGTGTACAAAAGTGTGACCCACAGCCAAAAGCCTTTGAATCATTTTGTTTTGAGAGAAAAAGATTCCGAATGGGTTGTACTATTAATCCCGGCTGCTATAGGCAGGTGCAATGCCTTGTCAGCAGATGCACTAACTTAACCCTTCAGAGTAGCTTTTCTTTTCTCTTGGTTACCGTTAGCACTGTTGCATGTATAGACACTGTTTCCTCCACAAGAATTTTTTTTTTTTTTTAATTTCAACAGTTGTTTTGCAAGAGTTTTCCATTTACACTTATACAAACAATAAGAGAATTTCAGGAAACAGCACACATTTCGTAAGCCCTTTTAATAACATTATATTCGAGTTTCTTTTTATATCTACTAACAGAAGGGGCCCAATCTGGCCTACGACATCCTGTTGGACATGTCTTAAGTAAGGTCTTGTATGCTATTAATGGTATAAAATAATAATCATTGATTATATTAACTAGAAATAAAAACATAATAATTGACACATATAAAATGTAACTAAAAAATATAATAATAGTAATAATGAGAATTATATAGCCTGCTATTTACCTGACAAACATTCATAGATATGGATTGAGTTTACTAGAACCGATTTTCTAAAGCGATATAAGAGGTTAATGTTTACCTTCATCCGTAGATTTTTTTACTATGTTTCATTTTGAAGCAACGGTTGTTTTATTCACTCAAATTGCTCCGAATGAAAAAAAAAAATGCACATTTTGCAACTGATTAAATTAATCTAGTAGAAAATTTATACAAAAACCCTGCAAAATTACCTCATCGCCAATAACACGTAATCCAAATTAGTTCAGATTGAATACCACCTAATCATCTTTGCATACGAAAGAAAATGAGCTTATTGCTATTTCTATTACAAAATATGTTTTTGTTTTCGGTGTGTAACCGTCATGTTATAATAAAATTTAAAATACCGTATATTTCCGAATATAAGCCGATCCGTGTATAAGCATAAAGGAAGCATTTTTACGCAAAATTAAAAACCCCTATATAAGCAGAAATAATAAAAAATTACTGTAAAGTTTAAGTTTGACGCCATGAAGTTGAGGTGAAAATGATTTTGACGAACTAACTATTTGGAAATTCGCATTCTGATACAGACTTTGAAGGATTGATAATTTTTTTTTTTTTTTTTTTTCCTTTTTGCATAAAAGCTTAAAGTAATTTTACTTTAATATTATTTTTATGTGCTAAATATTTAAGATATTCTATTATTTTTTGTGTACTTTTGGTACTTTTTTCCGTTAGGCGGCGGGGAAAACATCAGGCTTTTCATTATGACGACGATACAACAAATCTACATTATAAACAATTTCAAAATAAAACTACTTATTTTCAAAAAAAAAAAATAATAAAATAAAAAAAAAAAAAAAAAAAAATAATAGCACATTTCACTACAAAAAATGTTTGTCTCATAAATTGAGTAAAAAAAATAACGTGCTATATTTATCGATTTACTTGATATCGTCTAACGGAAAAGTATATACGTTTTTCTACATAAATATATAGGCCGAATCACCGTAATTTAGCTTAAGAAAAAGTTCTAAAAATTCTCGGCTGATACACGGAAATATACAGCAAACGTACATATATATATATGTAATTATTAATAATACTAATATTCTTTCATAATACTTCTAAACTCTTTGAAATTCCTTTATTAATCCTCAAGACCTATCCTTCACCCTGGAAATTACTCCTACACATTAATTGTGCATTCAAGTCTGCCAAAGTTCATCTTTTCTGAATAAAATGTACTTTTGCCTCTTCATTCTCTAGACTTCCACTAGACGAAGTCATCTGAAGTCACTGCAGCATTGACTGGGGCTTCCCTGCAATTCCTTTGGACTTCAAACATCACTCTTTTTCCAGCCTAAAATTGTATATTGTTTCTTCTTCTTTTCCCCTCAATTTGAATATTCTGTTTTAATTATTTAGCTCCAGCCACATCTATGCTATTTTTTAAAACGACGATTCTGAGTAGATGTGTGCCTTACATAGGAACTGGCCCTCTTATACAATCGTGACGACAGGCATTAGTACATATCTTATACAATGTTATACTTGACGAGTACTGAATTGTATATGAATAAGAAAAAAATATCAACTCTAGGAATGCAAAAATAACTTCTGACTTTTCAAACAGTTGTCTTAAGTTATATACATTTAGTGTTAAGTGTATGTAGTATTGTGTTCTAATGAGATAATTTGCAGGTATTACTTCATGAAATATTTTTAGAATTCAAAGCAGTTACTACAATACCGCGTTTCAATTAGGTTATAAAGTTAAAGTGCTGAAAAGACTGTACATTTACAGTAGTTTATCGTTTCGAAAAAAAGAAAAATGTAAAATGAAATCCTTTTCTGCATTTTATTTCATCCATTAATATTCTTATTTTTTAATATTTTAACTATATTAAAATAGTAAATGAATAGGTATTGTTTGTTATAATTTATCACTCTACTTTCGTGATTACGCTGTTAGCAGTTGTCTCAGAATACCAACTTGTCACCTTGTATTGTATTCAGGTTTCATTATTCTGTTATTATTTACTATTTTTATTCAGATTTTGTTGTTGATGGTATGTTATATAAAAATAAAAGTTATTAGTAGTAACGTGCATAAAATTAAATAATATCTCTCTCTCTGTATATATATATATATATATATATACACTGAAATGACAAAAGTCATGGGATAGCAATATGCAAATTTTCAGATGGCAGTAGCATCGCGTAGAACAGGTATAAATGCGTAGTGCTTTCGCAGAGCTTTCATTTCTGTTCAAGTTATTCATGTGAAGAGGTTTTGACGTGATGATGACCGCACGACGGAATTAACAGACTTTGAACGCGGAATGTTAGTTGGAGCTAGACGCATGGGTCATGCCATTTCGGAAATCGTTAGGGAATTCAACATTCCCAGATCCACTGTGTCAAGAGGCCGAGAGTATGAAATTTCAGGCATAACATCCCACCATGGACAGCGCAGTGGTCGACCGCCTGCACTTAACGACCGAGACCGGCGACGTCTGCAAAGAGTCGTAAATTCTAACAGACAAGCAACACTGCGTCAAATAACCGCAGAAATCAATGGGGATGTACAAGGGACTTGTCTGTTAGAACTGTGCGGAGAAATTTGGCTTTCTTGGGCTATTCCAGCAGAAGACCGACCCGAGTGCCTTTTTACTCACAGAACGACATCGCTTGCAGCGACTCTCGTGGGCACGTGAGCATATCGGTTGGTCCCTAGATGAATGAAAACAGTGGCCTGGTCCGATGAGTCACGATTTCAGTTGGTAAGAGCTGATGGTAGGGTTCGAGTGTGGCGCAGACCCCACGAAGCCATGGACCTAAACTGTCAGCAAGGCACTGTTCAAGCTGGTGGTGGCTCCGTAATGGTGTGGGCTGTTTTTTCATGGCATGGACTTGGTCCTCTGGTGCGACTGGACCGAACATTGACTGGAAATGCTTATGTTCAGCTACTTGGAGATCACTTGCAGCCATTCATGGACTTCATGTACCCAAACAACGATGGAGTTTTATGGATGACAATGCGCCATGTCACCGGGCCACAACTGTTCGCGATTGGTTTGAAGAACATTCTGGACAATTCCAAACGAATGATCTGGCCACCTAGATCGCCCGACATGAATCCCATCGAGCATTTATGGGACATCATCGAGAGGTCTGTTCGTGCCCAAAATCCTGCACCATCAACGCTTTCACAATTATGAACGTCTATCGAGACAGCATGGCTCAATATTCCTGCAGAAGACTTCCAACGACTTGTTGAGTCCATGCCACGTCGAGTTGCTGTACTTCGCCGGGCGAAAGGAGGGCCGACACGATATTAAGAGGTATCCCATGACTTTTGTCACTTCAGTGTATATTTCTCAAAGTTTGTGTGTATGGGGGTCCGCCTATGCAAGGCTGCAATTTACATCCAATTTTCACCAAAATTGTCAGGAATATTCTAATACAAAGTCCAGATCAACTGAAAAATCAATTTCAAAATTTGATCAATATTCTTAAGAAATTATCCAAGTTTTACGTCATTTTGCCGACTTTTCGTGGTTGGTGAATTTTTCATAGTTGAAGCTATTTTTTTACTCTGCTGTACTGTTCATAGGCAAGTGAACGTAAAATAAATTAATAAATAAAGCATACCAGTGCTGAATTGCAACCACCTAACTTTTGTTTATTAAATGAGAAAAAAATTATATTGCCATTTTACCAATAAAAATTTCCTGCTTTAATTCTAAACTCCTGTATTTCAAAGAAGTCACCAATATTGCATTCAGAAGTATATAGCAACTCCTTCAGGTTACCGTAGTTCAATTTATGGAATTTCACTGGATGTCCGAAATTTGATAGTCACAGCGATGAGCTTAGCTTTCTTAACATTTAGTTGGGAGAAACAGTTCTTTCAATTTCACACTGTTTTTTCTCTTGTTCTGCCTAAGGCAGATTTTAATTTAAGTTAGCATGACAAATTTCTTGAAAGATTGATAGATGTACTAGATAGATAGATGTACTGTGTAAGAAATATTCAGTTGCAACAAGTTAAGAAAACACTTTCCATGGCAAAAAGACCGTGTCAGAAAACCATTGAAAACGAGGCATAATTCTGTAATAAGTAAAATAATGTATGTATTTAACATTTTAAAATATTTGTTAAGATAAACTAAACAAAAAATTAGTATTGTATTTTAGCTGTTAAAGGCAGAAATGTGACTTCAAGGATTAACACATGGCTTGTTTTAGCTCACAAAATATTGGGTTGACAAAAAGCAATTTCGGTTTCGACCTTTTAGTACATTGAAAAAACCGAACGTCAACGTACTGCCAATAGCAATCTTCCACGTAAGTATTTTATTTTGTTTGTAAATTCATTGGTCCCATTAACCCCTGTTATTTTATGCATAAAAATCAAAAATCTAATTGAAACATCTTAAAAATAATGATCATATAGTTCTTTAATGAACTCGTTTCATATAGTTTCATGAGAGAAAATCACAATTGGTTATCAATAAGCAATTGTCACACTCAATTGACTCCCGATTTGTCACAGTGGATCAATTATGTGTCCCGATGCACGCTTTGCATTTCATTCCGCAACCACTGGCGAAAAGATGGCCTTGACCTGTCGGAGCCCTTGAAAAGCATCCCTTAACACGCACTTTTTCCAAACAACATAATAAGAAGAAGCTACAAGGACAAATTATCCTAAAAATTACAGCACAGACCAAGTCAATAAAAAAGATCAGAAAAGAACTAAGGACAAAAATCGGGATGACATTTTTCTTGTTTGGGGAGTTCAAGTGAAACTTCATTTTCATGCGTAATGGTAGATCTTAGAGCAGTAATTGTTGTTTAATGATATTCCCCAATCCAACCACACCTAAATCTTCATCTATTTTGTCCCGACATGTTGTTGGCTCGTGTATACTTGGACACTTTTTCCGTAATTCTGAGAATGGATTCCGAATGAAACAGAATTATGACACTTTAATGCCAAATGAAGAGGTTTTGCCACATTTTTACGCCTTAATGGGAAGCAGGGCAATTGGTGATATGGTTAGAAGAGAAATGTCAAAACAAAATTCGAACAAAATAATCAATAGCAAAATTGTGATATACTTTAAATCCTTTATTACTGAAAAAGTAGTTTTCATGTTACCATTTAGAATGTTGGCTATAGAATTCATATTCTTATAATTTAAACTTTTATGGAATTCGGAAAGCAGATAAGAACACAGTTTTTTTTTTTTATATCTCTCTGTCTCTGTTTAATGACATTTTTTTGACTCTGAAAGAAATTAAAAGAATTCTTAAATGTGCTGTTTATTCCCTGTTTTTGAATGAAGCTTCATTAAAAATAAAAAATATTAATAATTTTGCCAAATTTTTATTTAATAGAAGTACTTTTTAAAACAAAATAAAAGATTTGCTAAATGATAAAATTGAATTAAAAATAAAATATTAAACGATAAGATTTTTTTGAGGTTTACTATGTCCCCAAATAAATTCATTTCTATATGATTTAACTGGTTCTGATTATCTTAATAATACAAATCTTCAATTTCAACAACTTATAATTATGAATAACATATGATAAGAATAGAAATTTATGTACTTTTAAACATTATTAATGTTTTACGAGAAAGCCGTAATAAAAATAGAGAGTTAATGATAAAAAATGAATAAACTGAAACAGATCAAAATAAACGAAAACAAATTCCTTTCCTCAGAGAAGTGTCCTTTTAAACAGGTGATATGTTCTCTAGATCTCTAGTCTCACTGCAGCAAAAACTATGCAAGGAATCATTTGACCTAGATTTCGAATGTGGCATACTGTTTGCCCTACAAGAAATTGACAGTGTTTACCACCCACTCTACAAAAGGTCATCATTATCAATTTCACGATTCGTAAGAACTTTGCCGACTATCGTCTCCTCCACAATTCTTATCTTAAATGTAGGACAAAAGTTCTTTGCGCCAGGATGGCCGAACAAGAACTCGTCAAGAATTTTAATTCCATTGGATGGTTTGGAAAATAAACAATAAAAGCAATTTTTCTCTACTCAAAACATTTACTTATATTCATGAACTAGAAAATACTATACATCACTGTTAAAACACAAAGCAATGCCAAATTCGAATTTTTTTCCCTCCATATTCTTTCAATGGGCAGCGAACGTATTCTTATTACTCACATAAGAACTAGTGTTACTGTCGGCAGTAATTAGGTATCTAGCAATTCAAACCACTAATAACTGCTTTGAATGAATTCTAAATGAGTTCCGATGAGTTTAAATGATCTTCTTATTGTTTCACAGATCTCTTGTTAATTGAACTCTAACAGAAACACAACTATTATTATTTGTAAAAATATTACCTAAAAGTTAGCAAATTATTCTTGTAATAACTGAATAAAAAATAATGCAAATAAATTGAGATTAATAGAAAATAATCCTTTTTTAAAACATAGTAAAATCCTCATAATCAAATAAATCAGAGGTTTAATTAATATACACATATAATAATTAATATAATCAGAGGTTTAATTATACTATGCTATCGCTGTGTTATAATTTAATCACTTAAATTCTTACCCTAAGACAAATTCAAAGAAAAAAAAGATAGTTTACGTTTCCAATTTTCAAGTAACCTTTTAGCAGAGTTCTGTCACCACGATGCATTAAATTTTATGATGAATGTTTAAGGATTTCTAGGATTTAACATTTAATATTTTAAATGTTTATTATATCTCAATTAAATCCATTAAAATAGGTATAAATAAAGTTAGAAAACAAAGATTCAATAAAAAATGTTCTAGCTGAGCAAACCATATTCTAAGTTGTAGTTGTTAGCGCTTTTGGTTAAAATTACACCTGCGAATCGTTCCCCCCCCCCACCCCCAAAAAATTAAATTGCCCTAACACAAAACACGCTCAAACATAACGGACGCTAACCTGCAACACCCATTACGATGTACAAATACCCAAATTGAGATCGATTTGCAAAAGTTAAGTGAATGAGTGCAAAACAAATATCGCATAAGTAAAATGAATATTTTTCATTAATTTCATTTTTTTTTTATTTCATTATATTTATATATTTTTATATTTCAGTTTTAGTGTTCTATATTTCTTTACCATGTGCGTTTAGTATCATTATTATTACATTATCGATGTTTACATGTAAGAATAATAGTAAACACAAAAATAATAACTCATTATGTTTTAATTTTTCACTCCAAAAAACGTCTATAGTAGGTCTAAGTCTAATATGGGGTTATATAATTTTATATGCGGCCCGTAGAGTTATGATGAATTTCCAAAGTGGCCCGCAAGATTATTTGGGCTGGCCATCCCGACTATAGTAAGAAAGGTGTAAATTAAGGTAAAATTTTGTACACAATGAGATGCCATGATTCCAGTTGCGCACGCGCCTACATGTATTGCTTTCGTAGGCTTCAAAAATGTAATGGTATAGAATTAATATTCTGAAATTGCTTATTTCTGTTTTAGATAGAAGCAATTGTTTAGAAACTGATTCAATATAATATTAACAGCTAGTTTTACTGACATAAACATCTCATAACAATAAAAGAATTCAATTTTAGCTCACAAAAATCTTTTTAATTGTGTACTCACTTTGTTTAGCTCAAGAATAAATTATTACAATCGCAAAAACTTCCATATGAACTCTATGCAACTACAAAATAACAAATCTAAGTCTATTTATTTCAGTTTTGACTGTTGTACAACATTAAAAGCATCCAATATTATATTAACCCATAATATGAGAAAAATGTATTTTTCTACACACCAACATATTTTTCTCATATAAATGATGCAAATTGTAATTAATTCGATTATTCTTGTATACTGTCTACCGAATTCATCTAAAAAAATCGAATTTACAAGAAATCAATGATTCACATCAAATTTAAGTGAAAATTCTACTTTTGACATTTGAAATAAAAAGCTTTAAAGACTTGTCTATGCGACTCTTTTGTTAAAAAAATGTGAAATATCGGAATGTGTGATATAATGTGGCTTCACGCAATGAGAAACCAATATAATTTAATATTTTGGACTTTTTAAGTATAACTGCAATTAAATGAAATGAAAGCTTAAATATTTTGTTTTTTTAAATTTCGGTAAAAAAAATAAAAAAAATGGTAGAAAGTACAAGAAAAAAAGCCCATTATGTCTTATCATCTAAATAACACATAGATTTTGTAATATTTGAATTCAATCTAACGTTTATGTACACAAAATAAGCTGATTTTTTTATAGTTTGGAAGAATTTGACTTCATTATTTGTCGTTTAGGCTCTGATTGTTTGGCATTATCGTTCATTCAACTATTTTAGAAGTATCCAGGAGACTTCGACGCTATTTTCTAAATAAAAGAATACTAGAATTAGTGAAATAAGTTAATACAGTAACCTTTCATTATATATATTGTGTTTCAAAACAAAGAATACGAGAGATTTTAATTAGATGAGACTATTTTTTTCTTTAAAAAACCGCACGGAATATTTGACTGCGCGATATAACAAACGGCATTTACATCATAGAAAGATTATTAAAATAATTTATGAAAATAAAATAAAATGCATCATTGAGTGTTAAATGAAAAAGAAATACTTGATGAGATTATTCAGATGAAATCGATTCCTATGCCAATTATTTCTATTTATTGCGTCTCATTCAATTCATTTGAGAAAAAATAAATTTTTCCAATTACAAACCTAAAGTTGGCAACTTTTATTTGTCCAACAAAATAAATAAATAAAGTAAGGGAGTGGCCATCCTAATATCTACTAAATTATTTTCATTACAATGTTTTGAAATCCATAAACAGCTGCTTACAGTTTGAAGGTTTTCATGGTGTTGATGAATGCAAACTGGTAAGATAAATTAAGTGATATTCGTAAAATATGTTTTGTCTGCTTTTTTGCGGCTTGCTAGAATATAAATAATGGTATCATTTTATATCACCTAAAACTAAACAACTTAATAAAATAATATTTTAATTCGTATACATTTATGCACTTATTTTTAAAAGCTTTTATTTTTATTATCCGTTATAATTTTGTTTCACATCAACAATTTAATTATTTCAGATAAATTTGACTAAAAGTATTCGATGTGATTATATAAAAAAAAATATTCGGATTTTTCTACCTATTATATATCGCTATATGCACAATGTATAACTGGTTTTTTTGTTTTTAATATTTTTTCCCTTTAGATCCATTCTATTTTACTTGGTACCCAACCAGAAACTAAGACAAAGGCTTTTATTGATTTTCTAATTAAATGAAATGGGAAATTTTTGAAAACTTATTAGTACTATTAACTTATTAGAATAGGATTCGCGATTTGGAAAATCATTAGTTCAAAAAAATGTTTGCTGCAAGTCATATTTGATTAATATTTATATAAAGTTAAAACAACAAAAATGTAAATTAGTTATATAATAAAGTAAAATAGATTTGAAATCACACTATTTATCATTTTTGCTCAGTGCCTTTAAGTAGTCGTAATGGTTATTAATATATTTTATTCATGCTGCGATATTAGTCGAATCACACGATTTTTTATTATCTCTAAGTGGAATATTTTCAAAAGATTCGTTGAAATTATGCCTTCCCAATTTCAAAAGAAAACTCCAAAGGTGTCACACCTCCTTTTCCTCTTATTACTGAGCGGAAGGACATTTCAGCCGACAGATTTATCTTGCTCATTGTCGGCGCGGACACTTATGGTTCGGTATAGCTTACAAAGTATCGACCGAGTGCCCTTGATTCAGAATCCCAACGCATTATCCTACAGACCCGCATGTCAATCTGACAAAAAATATAATAATTTTTAATAGCAAATGAAAATCATTTTAATTTAGTCTTCATTTACTGATTGTCTCAATTTTTATTTTATTTATTATTATTTTAGTTTTATTTTAAGTGCTACTTTTATTTAAATCCCCAATGCGATCAAAAACACTTCTGGGATTTCTTTCTGTAAAAATAGAACTGAAAAAATGCAAATCAACATATTTACATGCGTTTCGTTGGAGATCACGAAATACACTATCTTTATTCTGTTTTTAAATAATTGTAGTATCGTGTGTCATTCACTACTGTGGAGTACGGCTATTTCTCGGCCATCATAACACCTTTGATTTATACTCCGTTAACAGTATCGTAGATAATAGTTCCCAAAAGCTCATAAATTTAACAATCTTACTTACTGATCTTACCCCCCTCCTTCTACTATTGAAATTTTCTTTAAAATAACACTTTCACACAAATTAAGCAATTCAAAGTCACCATTGATAAGACGGTGTTTCTTTAGATGTTAAATCTATCCATCTACAATAACAGCTGCCCCTTTTTCCCGGTACTCCCGTCACTGACGGAACCTACCGACCTCCTCCCCCACCCGATAAAAAAAAAATACCAAAGAAACGCTGTTCCGTTAGTTGTTTACGGTGTTTGCTTTTTCTATTGGATGTTCGTTTACGCTTTCTTCGCAACCACGTGTTTTGATATCAACTGAAGAGCAGATGTCATTCTAATTTGAATGCATTGATTTTAGACGAAATAGATTTCAGATTTTTACACCTGTATTTGTTTTATCAGCTAACAATAAAATGTGCTCAGAGAAAAATACTTTAAAATAAACATGTTAATCACACCTTAATGTCTGTATCAAATGTAAACTATGAATTCGCTTATTTAATAGATTTTATCAGTTTATTTAAGCAGTAAAAGTCATAATTTTTACACTTTTCAGCTTATATCATGGAAGATATTTAATGCAAGCTCATCATGAGCTCGTAGCCTATGAGAAGTTACTGTATAGCATTTAATAATTTCTGAAGAAATGTTTAGGAATACTTAAATTCTTTTAAATTCATCTGGGTTTATTACCTGTTTAATATCGGAGAAGTGTTTTAAAAATACTTACATAGATAGCTTTCATTGATTATATCATAATGTACCACTGTGCCCAAAAATGAAGACCAATTATTTTTTTCAAAAACTCTTTATTTATTCTTTCAAGTTTATTTCATTGCCTTCAACGTAATCCCCTCCGGACACAATGCACTTATGACAAATTTTTTTCCAATCCTCAATGTATGCCATAAAGTTATCGGCAGAGATGGCCTTCAAAGTGCGCTGTGATTCACGTTGAATCTCTTCAATCGACTCAAAACGGTGCCCCCGGAGAGGTCTTTTGAGTTTAGGGAATAACCAGAAGTCGCACGGTGTGAATACGGTGGTTGTGCAGCAATATGGGTTGTAGTTTTGGCAAAAAGTCACGAAGAATCAATACAGTGTGAGCTGGCGCATTCAGCGTTTTTGGTACCAATCGAGATTTGACGCGTTTGTATCCCAAAATGGAATTGACCGATCCTTTTGAAATTCCAACATCATCAGCAAGATCTCTAGTTGTAAATCGACAGTTTGCAAGCACCAAATCTTTAATTTTTTTGGACGTGAGCTTCGTCAGTTGAGGTTGAGGGTCGACTAGAGGGCTCTTCGTCTTCAACGCGTTCTCTGCCTTCTTTGAACTGCTTATACCACTGGTAAACATTTTTTCCGATATAGGAATGCTCACCGAATGCCTTCTGCAACATTCTATACGTTTCCGCAAACAAAATTGAATGCAAGTTCTTTGCTCAATCACCGGAATCTGTTTTAGCGTCTCCCAAAACCAAGCGTAACTCAAACACTAATGAATATTTTGACGTCAAATTTCACACAAATGTCAAGGGCAGTTCCAGCAACCTAAAAAAAAAAAAAAATTGAAATTCCATAAGTCCCGGGAATTTTAAATTGAAAATTGGTCATACTTTTTGGACACAGTAGTATGTTTTTTTATATAAAAAATTCTAGTGTAGTATAATTTTAATAAAGTTGTTCATATAAATATCCAGACACTGTGAACAACCAAGGTAATATTTCATCCAAAAAATATTAATATTTAATTCGATATTATTTAACTAAAATTAACTACACTTTTTATCTTAATCTTAAAGATAGTTTCAACAAATACACGTTGTGTAAAAAATGCTTCATTTTTTGTTCCATTCGCATATCTGCTAACTTTTTCGAAATTTTTTACGAAAAAGCATTTGTTTTACGATTTCAGCTTGTGACCATATTTGTATGAATTTTAAGTCAAATGTTTTACTGTGAAAAATTACCTTTAGAAAATGAGATGCTACTTTAATGTTGAAATTGCAAATGTAAGATAAATCTCTACATATTTTCAAAAGTGTTAGATATTTTGTCAAGAAATTTCTTCGCCTTTTCACTATTTAATATAATTAAACTGAGGATGTAGCTTGGAATGACCTTCGAAAGAAAAAAAGTTAATAAGTGTGAAGAGTTGCCAACCAAATGAAGAATTAGTGGCATTCAACAAGAATTCAAGTAACCAATAAGAATTAGCGGTAACTCCAATTAACTATAGTAAGAATTAACGGTTTAAATCCAGACAAATTTCTTATACACGAAATTTAAAACGTTATTTTTCAAGTCCACTTAAATTTAACATTTCGATTGCTTGAATTTATTATTATTAAGAAAAAGTAACAATATCAAAATGTACACTAAATAAGAAATTTTAATTTTGCTCACATGAAACAAAAAATCAATGCAATTGTTGAATATAGAAAATATAACAAGAATGTAACAGATTTCTCCTGCTTGGTCTCCTAATAAATGTATTCTATGTTACAATTCAAATTAACGTGGTCGGTATAGCATTCTTAGCATTTTGCTATTGCAAAATTAAGGGGCGTTTAAATAAACTGTTAATTTACATGGGCATTTAATGGTTAACACAAATTTACAGTTTTTGCCAATTCTTATAGATACATTCATTTCTTGATAAAGGAAAAATACTAAATACTGTGGATCGAAACCCTATGTACGACAGAATTTCGAGTAAGTTTTGAAAGGAATATTAGTAATCCTTTGCATATTAATGAATTTTCAGCGTAAAGCTGAGTTTGCATTTGACAGCAACAAAAGCCCAGTTGTTTTTCATCATGAGCAAATAATTACCTTTTATTCGGATCTTTTCATACGGGAAGAAAATAGATTTGATGAGGAAGGAATATCTTCAATTTCCTCCCAAATTATAGGAAACCGGTTTAACGTGTGCCGCTCAAAAACTTTCGCGAGTTCATGTAGACGTGGCTTAGAAAAAAGAACAAAAATTGAATTCTTTTCTACAACATTGCAGTGATAAACTTTTGGAGATATTTTTGTGAAATGTCAGGATTGGTTTGTCGCTCTACGGTCATTTTGTGCACACCTTAGGCTAATTAGACCGTGACCTATAGTTTTATTCGGATTCCGAACCCCTCACAAACATCCATGCCATCACCAGGATTCGAACCTGAAGCCTAGGATACCAAAAGGCTAGAGTTCTAGCTACTTGGCCACCAGGCTGTGTGAAATGTCTGGAAGATACGAACTGCTATGAGCATAAGTTTTCTAACTTTTTCCCGATAAAAGCAAAAAGTCTACTATTTATGCATTAGCATGTAAATGCAGCAGTAGTCCCCTGACCTTCTCCCAAATGCGGATCAGTTACCCATAAAATTCCTCCCAAAAAGCAATATCCTCCCTTCACCACAGGTGGGTTGCTTGTGGTGTGTTACAGTGGAACAGGAAACCCACTGAGGTACAAGTATTGTTCAAGTATTATAGTTTATTACAATTAAACAACTTTCAAAAATTTTTGTAACGACTAAATAAGCATTTATAATTTAGCTATACTAAAGGGGGAATTTTATTATACTAAAAATGGAAATTCTCTGATCTTATTTTAAGATGAATTTATCTTTAAACATCTTTTTAATTTTTTTTTATCTTTAAAATTCATGTTAGTAATGCATGGGATTTAAAATTATGATTTTAATAGTTCGTGAGGTTTGAAAAGTTAGAAACTTTACGAAAATAACTTTACACAACTCGAGAATTTAAAAGCACCTTTGTTTGATAAAATTATTTTCAAATACTTTTTTTTTTAAATTTCTAAGATTACTGTTAGGAATTTTAAAACTTGCTAACGCGTAATCTTATTCAAATACTAATTTACATTGATTTTTTTTTTTCCCATTTTATTAAATTACCCAAAGTGTATGTCTATAAATTTGTCATCTCCATAAAATAACTAACCCTTTCACTTTGAAAAACCAAAAAATAAAAAGCATTTCAAGCCTTTTAATCTATATTAAACATTGTCAGAAAAGAGATTTTATTCTTGTCAAGAACATCAAAATGTTTTGAAATGCCTTTAACCAAGACATAGAATTTAATATCTAAAATGTCAAATAAAAATAAGTGATTTGCCTTGTAATCTTATTTGTAAAAATATCTACTAAAATTCTCATTGCAGAGTACGAATAAACTTTTTCTAAAGTAAAATATACTATAAACGTCTAGAAATATCAGTTAATTGTGATGATTATCTTACATCACTTGATAATCAGTATTGATTCAAGATTATAAACAGTTATAGTTAAAATAATTGCAGTCTAAACAATTGTAGACTAAACATACTTACGTAAATCTTATTACCCTAATTTCCTGCCTTTGCCTGCATTCCTTAGGTAAATCTTATTACTTTAATATCCTAATTAATCAGTGTTGTATAATCCACAGACGTACTTTTTGGCACCAAAAAATAAAAGATCTCATATGATCCACAAGAATTGTTGAAACATTATTTTTTTTTTTTTAAGTTCAAATAAATTTTCAGTTCCTTAGAGCTGTAAAAGTGATTGTATAATAATAAATAAAGCTATGAAAATCAACTAAACACTGTATTTTATGTATTTCAATTAATAGCTGTATGAAATAAAATAAATTCATGAAAAACTTTAGGTTGCTAATTTAAGTTCATTTTATTCAAACTGAAGTCATGATTTCATACAGTCTCTTTCATTAATTAGGACAAAAATCATTTGAAACTAAGAATCCTTTTAACAATTATAGCAATACTTTTACAACTTTTGAAGATGATAAAATTTTAGAATCAAATTTCTAACAAAACTTGTAGATGTTTTGTTTCGATTTGCCAAGGTAAAAATTCAAGATGGTGAAGATTCTTAATGAAACACTAACAGTTTCAGACTGTTAATTTTATGACATATTTATATTTGTGATAAAAAGCCATCACAAATTTTCTGTGACAAGAAAGAATCTCAATAATCTTTTTAAAGTTTAAATTATTATGGAAATTTCTTGTTAGTATTTTTCAGTAAAGTTATTTAAAAAAGAATTTGAATATAAATCAAAAATAAATTGAACAGTTTAAAATTTGAATTAATAATAGCTTAAAATTTGAATTAATAATAGCTTAAAATTTGAATTGTCTCTAAAAATACGATGTTGATTTTTTAAATAAATTATAATATAAGAGAAAAAAATCAACTCAATATAATATTTTTGTAAATTATTTTTTAAAAATCAATTGCAAAGAGCTGGTGTCCGAAAATAAACGTGATCCATTGTGTATGCATCTAATGAATGAATGTACTCTGAAAACTCAAATTTATAAACTATTGCATGCGAATGTATTACAAAACCCCGGTACATAGGTATCGGGTACACGTGCACTAATTATTTTTTCTACACGGATAAATGGGTATCTCTACCAGTATATAGATAGTGAAATCCGCTGGTTATATATTGCGTTCCTTTTCTTATTATAATGGAATAAAAGAAGACTCCAAGTGATTCTAATTTTCAACAATTGTGTCTTTAAGTGCATCTAGAAGTTCCTTTAGACACCTTGTTCTTAAAGAAGGCTTCTAAAATAGGTGAGCCTTAAAGTAAAATGTCTAATATAGAATACATTAAGCACTCTTTAATCCGACATCGATCAACTTTGCTTTCGGATTTTCTCGTGTACATTTGGGCGTTTGTTGACCTTGACTGCCAAGTTGTGAGACAGCGCTATTTACATTTTCGCCAATGTTTATATTAAATGTCAGTTTCAATTCAATACAGATTAGAACTCATATATTTATGTTTAATTCGTAACGAATTTTGAAGAAGAAATCGAATCCCGAAGCAATGTGATGTCAGATACTTTTTAAACAGTGGGGCAGACTCGTGTGTTTTTTTCTTGCCGTAGAGTAAGTTGTCCCAACTTATTTTCACTATCGTTGTACAGTATTCATTTTTCTTTTGTGCTGTTTTTTTTTTTTTATCATTACAAGAATATTCAATTAAAATGTTCAATGTATGAATTTAATTTTATATTTGATAGAATGTCGAAATACTATGTCGGATATTTATATCGTTTACACAGGTTCAGAATGTGAATAAACACATTCAATATGTGCATGTTTTAATCATTTCAATTTTTATCTTTGGTATCCCTGTTAAAACTGTATGGACACTCGTTAATCCGACACGACTATGATCCGGATTAAAAAGCACCTATTAAGAATTAGCGCTTGAGATTGAACTGATGTACCAGGATACCTGATACACACATTTTGAGTGTGTGCCGCCGCTAAGTTGACACGCGTTTTGACCTAAGAACCCGCATACGAAAGCACGGGTATCACGTCGCGTTTGCCAAATGCATGTGTTGCCCGTATTATAAGGGTCTCTACTAGAAACTGATCTCCTCTACATCTTAATCTAGTAGAACATTTTTAGAACTTTTAAAGTGGAAATCCAAAAAGCTCAATTGGAATAATTCTCCTAGGAATATGGACTGTTATAAATGAGTACTTAGTCCAAAATTGTTGATGCTACCAAAAAAAGGTGGCAGCACTAAATATTAAAATTAATATATGTAATTAACAATGGAATTGCTAATGTTTTTATTTGTTTGTTTTAATATATTTTGAAAGTATTTTAAAATAAATGTGTTTTTAAAGTGTCTCATATTTTTGGCCGAGAATGTATTAATTTTTGGATCAATTATTTTTTTAAGTTCTATTAATTAATGTTGAAATTGTTAAAATTTGAAATAAATATATATATTTTTAAAATTTACTTTGCAAATTAAAATGTACGTAAGATACTATAAGGTACTTTTGTACGTAAGATATTCAAAAATGAACATTTTCCTCATTTCTATATGAATCGTACAAGAATTTCTTTTTTCCCCTTTTATTTGAATAACGCTATTTAAGAGATCTCATCTTTTGTTAAAAATATTTTCATGCCCCTGCAAAACATTTAAAAAAAAATTTCATAGCAATATTTCGTTTCATTCATATTTTTCATTTTCTATTGAAAAATTTGTTTAGTTACGTCATTGTAACTACACGAGATTTAACTTTTGCAAAAGATGTTCAAGGTATAGCTCATTATAGCCTCATTTTTTTTTGCTTTTATAATTTTATTTCTGAATTCCATTCTTATATAAAATTAACCTTTCGTGTAACAGCGTGTTTGCATTCTTCTATAAATGAAATATCTCTGTAATTATATTTCAGTTGCACTAGACGGAATTAAAACAAAATAATTCATTCAATAAATCAATTCATATCAGATTGGGTATACACATAAATACATTCATTCTTGTCATTTAAAACTGCTATATATTTACTTTTTACTAAATCATTACAGACTGATTTGTTTAGATAGGATTTTCAATTAATTCAGAACAAAATGTCAAGAATTTACAATTTCTGAATTTCCAATATGTATGGTAAAATTCTCATTCTAAACCTTTCTTTATTCGTTTCCATTTTTTTATTTTGAATAAACCTAGAAATGACAACCTATATGTTTTACAGCAATTAATAGGAATTTTACTAATTTCTATTGCGGCCGAGATTATTTTGGGGAAAAACAAGCCCTTTGCATTCTTTCCTGTCGGAGCCATTAAATCTGTTTACAGCCTTCTGAAGAAGCCATCAATTGGAAGCATTTCCCGAGGTAATTGTCCGCGGAGAGTGCTCGTTAGGCCGCAAACTAGGCTGAAGTCGGGTGGCATTGTCGCAATTACCGTCCCGAATGAAAAATCATCCGAGACACTGTTATTGAATCGCGTGGATTTGTTTGTCAGACGTTAAATGTCGGTTGTCGTCGCATCGCTGTAATTAAGTTTAACAAGTAGCCGAGGACCTCCCAGTCGGTTAACTTTCATTACGCATGCATTACCAGTGGCAATATCTCGAACCTCCTTTTTGCATTGTGTCCGAAGGGCCTTTTTGGAGCTTCCATGCAAAAATAACATTGATCCGTGCTTTTAAAATCAACTAATATCATCCATGGATGTTAGTGTCGCTTTTAAAAACGATACGGATTATAACATTTTCTAAATCATTCACGCTTATTTTAAATTCTTATTAGATGATTCTCAGGAAACATAAATTAATATTGCTTTATAATCTCTGTCTATACAGTTCTCCGTTTACATGCGAGCTGAATGGGTCCTTATAATGAGATTTTCTATTGGAAATGGATTCATCCATTCCCACATTTCAAAAGTAAGCAATTCCAACTATATCGGTGTCATATAAACTCATCCATCGAGCGTCTAGATGGCCAATTGGCTAGCTCTCTGCCCTTTGGTACCACTGGCTTCAGGTTACAATCCTGGTCCCAATATGCTTATAGTGAATGTAGAACAAATCCACCCTATAGATATGTTTTTCCTACCCTTTCAACCCATTCTGGTCCTTTTTCTTGTTTTTCAAGACGCCTGAGAGTTTCCTTCTTATGCTTTATGGGTTCCATATTCCAAAAATCTGTAGCTGATACGAAAGAAAATAATCATATTCTGAAAATAAATTTTATTCTTAATTTTATTTATTTATACTATTATGATCTCTATTAGACCATGAAATTTCATTAAATGAGAATTACTCTTTTGTCCTCAATCAACCGGAGAATCCTCCTCTCATTCTTTTTCATCGTTAAGTTTAATCGGAGATAAGAGTGTTGCATATCGAAGCCGGAGCATTCTCCAATTAAAGAGCAGGTTCAGGATAGTTACCCCGGAATTTGTGTTTGTAAACAAAGTCTTTCAACGACCCTCTCTTTTCTTGTAGATATAATATTGAATTTGCTAGAATTCTGTCCATCAATCGCAAATAACGAAAGTCAAAACAGCCGGAGTTGGAACACACACAAACATTTAAGATTTCACAAGCTAAAAAAAAAAAGCAGCTTAGGTTCTACATCTTCGAATCCTGGCGGTGGCATGGATGCGAGTGGTTCGGAATCCACTTTAAGCTGTAGGTCCCAGTCTAATTAACCTAAAGTGTGCACAAACTGACCGTAGAGCGACAAACCAAACCAAATCAGTTCCACGTCGTTTGAACCTTAATTTAAAGAAAATTTAAAGTTCTGACCACAGCTGGATATATTTTCTGATAAGAAGTAAAACAGCAATTAATAATAAATGCATTGAAGCAATATCGATTTCCCTCTAATAGCAGCTGTTTCTGTAAAACAAGGAAATGAACAAACAACAAAATAAAAAGAGGGTAAGATTTCGGTATCTGATTTTGATATCAGATTTAAAAAGTAAAAGAGAAAATATTTTTAAATGCATATTAATGTCGAATGGAACGTCGGAATTGCGAAGAATGTACTGAATATAAAGTATCTGAAGAAGTTTCTTTTCAAAACATAAATTGTACGTTCGAAGAATACCAACTGTTGGATAATTGCTGGGGTTATTCTTGAAATTATCTTTAGGAAAAAAAAATCTGCTCTAATTCTGTCTTGATAGGCTTTTTTGTGTTACTAATAACGATATTAATAAGGAAGAAAGTATCAATAACTGTTTGATGACGTTTTCAGCAGTAGAGTTTTCTGTCATCTTCTTACGTTTTCAATCACTAGTTGCGTGAAAATAAAGAACAATTGCTGTTTAAGAACATTTAGATAGCCACACTACATCAATTAGTGATGTTTGTTTTACGGTCGTCCATGTTCCAGCTGAATAAACTTAATTACTATTTTCATTGGTTTGTAATTCTTTCCTGATCACTTGGCACATTGATCTCAATAGTGTTCAACTATATTTTTATTTCATTGCTATTGTTAGTTTATAAATTAATTGAATAACTTAAAATCTTCATGTAGAGTTTTAAATATATATTTTTTTCTATTTAAATCAAAATACTTTTTTTGCAATATCACTCAAGATTAGATTCCACAAACTGTGGTTCCCATTGCTTTTCTAGTGGCCCGCCTCCTCAAATTTTTATTTTTCAAAATATAATAATAATTGCTGTTTAAAATAAAAATTTAAACGACCCTAAAGCAAATCTGATTGCTTCAGCAATAATTCATGTATTAAATTTTTTCTAAATGTTTCAAGCCATCTTTTTCGAATGATTTACCTTTAATTTAGTAAAAAAAATAAGCATTTAAATATTAGAAAACTGCTTTATTCAATATTTTTCTTATTTATTGTAAATCGGAAGATAAAAATCTTTGTCAAAATGCGTTAGTTTGCATGTATTTTTTTTGTTTCAATGGGCATTAAAAGACTCAATTTTGTTTGGATCAACATATATTTGTAAACAAACATTTTTAAATATGAATATAAAAAATTTTTTAAAATAAAAAACATTTTATTAATCATTTGTACGCGTGGTTACTAAAAATCTCAACCAAATACAAAAACGCTTATTATGTTATTTTATTTATTTTAATTTTCTATAATGAAATAAATTAAATAAATATATGTTATATAATTTTCTAATATGTTTTGTGTGTGTGTGTGTGTGTGTGTGTTGCTTGTTATTAAATTATAGTGAGTATACGTAGCCGCGATCTTGATTTTATGCATCTCTACTGCAAGTGTCAGTACACTTTAAACTTATCATGGATTTTTTCTGTTTCAAAACATGTATTATGGTTTATTACACGAAAAACATCGATAAATTGAACAAACGCAAGAATGTACTGTATAGTTATCTTTTTGCATATTCCTTTGTGCTTGCATTATGAAAGCGTGTTGATCTGCATTATTAATTTGCATTTAGCAGATTAACATAAACTGTTCAAGACTATAATTCAAGAAATGAATCAGTTTGTTTTTATTTAGGTATGTTTCGAAATCGTATGAGATTTCATGAATTCTGTTTGGCGAGAACTACTTCAATTATGCTTTGCAGATGAAATCGCAATCGATCTGACATTGAATCCACATTATAGAAATCATCAAACATTTGATAGATTCTTATAAGTTACGTTTTAACTATAAAATCCTTCATTTATATATTAAATATTTCAAACATTGATAGTATGTAATAATTCCTGAATAATATTTATGCAGTTTATATTTTACGTATGCAGTTTATATATTACGTTATATTTTACGTGAAAAAAATTCAAAAATTTCAGAAAGACGCTATACTTTAAGAAGAAAATGCTAAGAATATTTAGTATTCAAGTGTCTTTTTCGAAATTAAAGAAAAGGTTAATTAAATTAAATAATTGAGTTAATAATTAAATTAAATTAAATTAAATTAACTTTCTTTTTTTTTTTTTGTATGTCGTCAACTATTAAAAAAAAAAATCTTAGCAAATATTTTGGCTAAGTCTTTGTACGCACTGATTATCAATCGCAACTTTCTTCAGCGATTATTTAACTTTTAGAAAGGTATTCAATTCATTTAATATGTTAGTGCGTTTTGTGTTAAAATGAGCTTTTATTGTGCTCTCTGTCTAAAGTATAAATGATGCAACCATATCCAAAGGCTGTTGCATAATTTCTAAAAGCGGCTGCATCAGTTTGAAAAATGTTAACTTTGAATACTTTACTGATGAGATAACTCAAATTTATGATCCTTTCAACCACGATATTCTTATTTGCAAAATGTGTTTGATAATTCTTTATAACAGACCAGATCGGTTATAGTAGGGCTATTATTTAAATATTTCAATCCTAGTAAAGAATAAAAATACCTCAATGTTAAAATTTAGCTAAATACGATGGATACTATTTGTGCATTTTTAAAAAATAAGTTAATTCTCTCATATGTTCACACATGCTAATATCCTTTTATGTTCTTTAGCCTTAAAATCAGCTCTGAAGGGACAATCAGTTCGAATATCAGCTAACCAGAAGAGTTCTTCCACTTTTCCTAATAAGACTTTTCCAAAACGTAGCATTAGCGTGACAAAACGTCCAAAAGATTATCCTTGTAAACACCACTGCATGTGATAATTCTTTGTGATACAAGCCTATCTATGTTGTTGAAATGAAATGGCCGGTATTCAGAAGCCAAAAATTGGATGTTTTCATCTCCTCATCGTCTTGCTCACATATGGGAACACGGAATAAATCCTAATCATTTGGAGAAACGAAGAATGCGATAGAATTTCCAAGTCTCATTGATTTATTAATAGGCAATTTTGGGTCCTACAAGAGCTACACCTTTTTCCTTTTTGGCAATGCTGACTGTTTCTAGTATTGCATGCTTTTTACAGTTGTTATGTGTGTTATTGATAGTTTGACCATGTAACAGGAACCTAATGATGGACAGATGATACCTATCATACAAACGATATTAGTTTAATGGGATGTCTTTGCATTCCAGGTAATGAAATCTGTCTGTAATTTTTTTTTTTATAAGATAATGATCGAAAATACATGATTATAAATTATTGGTTCAAAATAACTTGAAACTCCTTCACATTTGTTAGATTTTCTTGCGTGAGTTGAAAATTTGTAAATAGTACTTAAAAGTCAATTAAAATGCATTAAAAGCAACTGAAATAAAGCTGTTTCAGATTTATCCAAAACACTGTTCAACTCATTGTCTTCAATCTAAAAGTAATTGTACATTCAAGAAAAGACATAATAAAGCATTAAAATAACAGATTTTATATGAATTACTCGATGTTTGCTTTTCCTAAGTTAAGAATGAATGAACGTTTTCGTGCAGTTTGAAATTGATTTCGTGAGAATCGTGATAGCCTTCCTTTGAATTTTGAGATGAATAAATTTAATTTTTATGTATAACATCAAATGATTGCGAAATAATATTCATGAAGTACAGCATTTCATTCACTTTCAAGATATTCCTCAAGCATTCCTCAAATGATTATCATTTATTTCGTACTCTGGACATTCCAATGCGCTCAAGATTTTACCTTGTCAATGAAAGTGAATGAATATTTTTGTGAGTCTTTTTTGTCAATATTGCGGTAAAAAAAAAGTGTTTTCGCACTTCATCAATTTGCTTGCAGCTTATATAACCTAAGAAAAAGTAATTAAGAATGAACAATATAACCCTATTTAGGAAATAAATAAACTTATTTTAGATTTGATACAATATTTAGATAAAAAATACTAAAAAGGTAAAAATATTAAAAATTTTACAGAATTGTATTTTAACTTTTTCTAGTAGTTTGTATGCATTCATTTTTACTTCAATTACTTGTTTACAACAGCTACTTGTTTACAATTAGTAGAATAAATGCCAAGGGCATTGTTTCAAAACAAAATATTAGTAGAATCAAAAACTAGACAATTCATTCTTCAGAGCTTATTTACCTGAGTTCTGTTTAAAGCTCCTCCCCACAAAGTATGTCTCACATTCTTAACGAATCTTTGTCAATTCACCCATCGTAAAAACCATTTCTAAGTTAAAAAATTTTTCAAGGGGCCAAATCAGCATAACTATACATGTACACTTCTCATTTCTAATAAATTCATCGATGCTAAATGCGTAAGTGAATGTTTTTCCGCTTCATCATCCTCGCGGTGACATGATTAAGATGTAAAAATCTATTGTTGCGCAGCAATACTTCGTAACAATGAATATGACGTAGACTAAAGGCTCAAAATATTAAAAGATGAAATGACTGTACGAAAAACCGAATCTCGGAAAAGGCAGTAATGGCATTCGACAAAAGTTTCAAGAAAGAAAAACAATTCGTTTCCGAAATCCAGTGTATCATCACTAAAATTGCACGGCGCTAATTTATAAAAGAATCGAAAAAAAAAAAGTTCTTTGTTATATAAATTTCAATGCATATAAATCGTTTTTAGGAAATAAATAGAAATAAAGCCTTTGTGTGAATAAAATGGGAATGATCATTCGAATTTCATTGAATCTCTTATGATTTCATTCATCCTATAGGGTTACATAGTACACTTCCGAAAGTATCCTGAAGGTAACCTTACGCATCATTAACCTAAAGTCATTGAATGCGACTGCAGATTTCCTTTTTGTATTTTAAATTTTTGAAAATCTCTCCCTTGATGGTTTGTCCGACCATTAAAAAAAGCAGCTGCAGATCTGCTTAACACATGGAGTGTATAATATTTTCATTAAGAATCTTTGAAAGTGATGAATGTCGCGGATTCTAAATGAGGTGCTAAGATTGACACTCTCTTTAATGACTCCGCTGATATCTTCATTCGAACCAGTTTTTCTTTTCTTTGCAATTTCATCTCTGGTTCCACATGCAAATGGAAACTTTCCCGGAATTTAATCCATTACACAATCAAAAATTAATACATTTATTCATTTGATGTAATGATTATTATTTAAAGGGAAGTCGAAATTATTATTATGTAAGAAGGTTTCATTCATATGAATCTTTCACTTAAATAGGATGTCAAAAGGAGTTTTGCATAGATTTTTTCTTGCTTACAATATTTGAAGCTTTCTAGTTTTCAGTGAACGTAACTTACCGAGCTTGATCAAATTACGATTTTTATGAAGATGGCCGAATTTTATTTTAAATATCAGACCTTTAGCTTTCGAAAACAGTTTTGAATTTGTTTTTAGAGTAATTAGAAGTCGAGATACAGCTATTTCATCACGAGCTGTTAAGGTACTGGATTCATTCATTCAAAATTTTCTTTTGAATTCCTGAAAAACCTCCGTATTTGCGACATCACCATTCATTGACAGTCATAACTGTTATAATAATTTTAAAAATCTATTGACATTTTAAGTAAATTAAAAGTAAGCTAAACGGTTTGAACTAAAAGGTTTTATTCTATTCATTCAGAGATGAGTTATTGGCATTTTTGTCAAAAACATTGCTTTTTTTGTATTTTTGCTCTAAATGACTCGATTCACTGTAACTCAGCTATGAATTAAAATATTATCATTATTTTAGTTATGTATGCGTCATGGATGTCTATATTTATGTAAGTAAATGCGATATGTTTTACATATTGTGTTAATTAGGAGTGTTTATGTCAAGTAAAAAAAAAAAAATATATACTTTTTGACATTTTTGTGAAATTTTAACGATAACTATTCATGCATATATATATTTTAATTTTCCTGTTTTGTAATCTTATTTAACAATGACATCAAAAAATTTTCATAAAACAATATTTACAAATTTTGGCTATGAATGGCAGACAAACAAACCTAAACAAAAAAGCAGAAATAAAAACAAAACAAAAAAAAGCAGAAATAAAAGATTGGATTATATTCTTGAAGTAATGAAAGCGGAAGAGTGACTCATCGACAAAGATTCCCATTCGCCTTCGAAAAACGGACTGCCTCATAAATCGGCAGCTGTTTACATTAAGCCTTCAATATAGTCTAGCACTTTGAATTTATTTTTAATAATGCACAAAAAAAGAAATAAAAAAAACAGGGGGAAAAAATAGAATAATTGCCATTTACAGACTATAACTATCAAGTAGAATTCAGCTTTGCAATAATAAATAATGAAATTTATATTGTTCTTGGATGATCATAGTTTGCAGCTGTCAGTAAATTTTACTAACGCCGATCAACAAAACAGAGATTAATGTAAATTAAATAAATAAAAAACAGCTGTCTTTTCCTGACCTTTGACTTAGATCTTTTTTGTATACTTCATTTTGGGGAAAAAAACCCTCCTACGCAACGATAAATGTATTTTATATCACTGTTTAATTATTGTATATTACGGTTGAATTATTATAACGCTTATTCAAATTTGTCTTATTGCGTACAAATTGATTGCACAATTTTTTATAATCCGAATGTTATTGCTGAGTGACAGATTGAAAATATGATTTTTTTTCGCACATATTTTGATACGAAAAAAAAATTTAAATGATTTTTTTTTAAAGATGTTTATCTCGGCAACATAACATTTATTGGACGCCTTCAATTTTTCTCATTATTTTTAGAAAGTTCTTTTAATCCAATATTGGGTTATTTTTGAAAAAAATCCCCACAAAATTGTCAGTTAAAAAATTCTAAATTGAACTATTTGTCTGAAATGAAATCTTTTTAATTTTTCGTGGTATCTGCAACTGATCTGTAATTGTATACTATTTTAAAACTTAAAACCTTTAATTTTTTTAAAAATTTATCTAAATTTTTAAAATTCATTTTTGATATTTTTTTTTTCGTTTAACTTTTTAATTACGCGAAGTAATTAGAATTTTTTTCTTTTTAAAGAATTAAATTATTTTCTACACACCCCCTGATATTAATTATACAGCCAACCCCTTGAATTCGAATTTTATATTCTTAATTAAGATGTGGGCGTTTAGGGGTCTTATCCTTATTGGTTCTCCATAATCGATGATCCAGTTGCCAGAGATTAACAGAGGATTCGAAGCGGAGCCTATCTGTACGCTAATTGGGCAAGGTACCCTGGGCCACATGCCAGAGGGTTTATAAGACTTTGTTTATTGCAACTTTGACGAAAAGTAACAACTTGATGTACAATATTTTTTCCGGAATTCTAGGTACGTCAACTTTTCCGAAATCACTTTTATCACCAGAAAGTCGAGATCCGATTTCACCTGCGTCGATATCTCGTCTCTGTCACAGAAATCAGCGATTCGACTTTGCAACGATGATTAGACACAATTTTGAAACGGTTTGCAATCACCGGACTCCTGAATTTGCATGAAGGAGGCTTCACTGCCTCCCCACTAAACGGTGCCCCCCCCGCCTCGGCGGCACGCGCGCAGGTGCGCCGACCCCTCGGGGCCAGGCAGGTGGCGGCACGCGCGCTCCGACAGCTGCGGAAGAAGCTGCAAAGGAGCGAGATGGGGTAGAGAAGTGAGGGAGGAGGTGTTCGTTCCACCCCCGACACCTGAAGTGGTGTTTTTTTTTATCCTATCTATTCCATTCTTTACAGCAGAAGTCATTTGAAATCTCCGCGAAATTAAATTTTTTTTCGTCGGTTAGTTTTTTTTGCCCGATTACAGTTGAACAGAACAATACTTCAATAAATGTAGGAAAGCATTTGAAGTAGACAAAAAAAAAAAAAAAAAAAAAAAAAAAAGTATCAATCTTTATGAAAATATGCATAGAATTCTCTTGCTGCTTCTTCCTTCCTCGTTATTTATGCCCTTATTATGATATTATATTGGTACCTATCAGACCTGTTCTATAATTACATTCGTTCATAAATATAGTATACAAAGAATAAATAATATTCAATACAACACTTCTTTCAATTTGTGTGTCAGTCTGGTAATTCGACCTGTACTGCTGCCATTCATTAACAGCATTCTAGGGGGAGTTTTCCAACAGGATAACACTCGTCCTCATACCGCTGTTGTAAAGCAACTTGCTCTACAGAGTGTCAACATGTTACCTTGGTCTACGAGTTCATCAGATCTGTCTCCAATTGAGCACGTATGGGATATCATTGGACAACTCCAACATCATCGACAGCCAGCACTGACCGTCTCAGTATTGACAGAACAAGTACAGCCAACATGGAACTTCATACCACAAAATGACTTTCGGCACTTGTATGACACAATGCATGCCCGTTTGCAGGCTTGCATTCAAAATTTTGGAGGTTACACCGGCTATTAATGTAACGGCAGTTTACATTTGAAATGCATTTTCTTGATCTTAAATTAACCTGTGGTCTTAATATGTTTAATTGATTAAATTTTAAACTAGACGAATTTCATTACTCTACAATAATTTTTCTTGGAGTTGGGATTTTTTTTCCCGTCAGTGTAATATCCAGAATTTCTTTTTTTCTTTCAATGTAAGTACATAAAAATAAAATTGAAGCTGAGCACCTACAATAGTGCAACATCTGAAAAGAGCAAAGGAGATCTAAAAATTGAAAAAAAACGAACACAACCTATTTTAATTTCAGGAATATTTTTAAAAACCAAATAAAAAGCAGCTCTTAATTTCATGTATTTAAATCTCTTTCATTCTAAATTCATAATATTATATTCTCCATTTAAAAAAATACAGTGTCGAATTTTTTTAGAACTCGGACGGTTATATACGAATAAATTAAATTAATTAAAATTTAGAAAAGAGTTGATTTGTGAAAATACATTGAGTATAAGACTAATTTACTTAATTATTTAACATTTATGTTATTTTAATTTCTCTATGACCGTTAGAGACTCTAGAAGTTAAAACAAACAATTTTCAAAATAGCAGAAGCCTTAATCTTATTTCATCACTATTTTGTTGCCAAAAATAATAATTTTGGTTTATTTTGAAAATATTCTTTTAAATAAACCAAAATTGTATTTTTTTTTTTTTATTATATTTATTAAGCACTAGGCTATAAAAAATAAGGAATCCAAAGAAAAAAGAATGAAATCTCTCAGTGTTACAATTTTTAAATTATGAGCAAACAAAATTTAATTTATTCAATAAAAAATTTTTTTTTTCAATTTTTAAAAGCATTAAGTACAGGAAAAAAATGGACGTTATAGTTATCTATGGTATGTATCTCTGTGTTACATGTATTGTCAAAACATATCTATTAAAGCACAATTATGAATTTAATCAATATCTGAATTAGCTTATTTATTTATTTATGGGTTTATATTAAATAAATACTGAGGAAAATTTACAATTTTTTAATAAATAATTTTAAAAAATAAAAATAAAATTTTTACTGTTTTACATGAAAAGTTAAAGTTTTTTATTTACAAAAAATATACATATACGAAAATGTTATGATGTGGAATCGATATTCTTAATCCATATACTATGTTACAGATGCATTTTTACACATGATGAAAAATAATTGCTTGAAACATTCATAAAATAATTAATTATTAAATTCGATGTAATGATGGCCACAAATAGTGCTTTATAGTTCGTGACAGATGGATTTTAAATTCTATTCGAAAGATATCTGTTGTATTAAGATCAATGTGTTATTTTTCTAAGCATTCAAAGCAGTTACAAAAATAACATGTCACTCTTAGTTTTTTCAGAGGTGTGGTCTTTTTTGTTTAGTCAGCAAGCGATGATTACAGCTTGGAGAATCATTTATTTATTTTCTTATGTTATCAGGGAATATGATTTAAATTCTTATTAGTAGAATCAGCAAGTTATGCTAGACTTAACAATTCTCTTTTATGTAATTTTTGAAATGGATGATATTAAAAAAATTAATATCAACATTTACTCTTCATTTGCATCAATTGCATTGCCCTTTCTATATTTCTTTCCTGCAGATCAGAAATGAACGGACTTTACCATATGTCCATTTTATTTAAAAAAATAAAGTGGATAATTTTTTGAAAGATTTCCCTGATGAAACATTTGAAGGAAAAAATTGTTCCGCTTTAGTTTAATAAAAAGGTGAACATTAAATTGCTAGAAAATTACTTTATTCACAGTTTTCTATTTTATTGTAGATTAGAAGATCAGTGCCAATACAATGCTAACTTCGATGCATGATGTCTATTATTATGAATTTTTTTATCTCAGTAATTACGTATAGCCAAAAACACGTTTCACTTTAAAATTGAGATAAACAAAATTAATGCGATTGATGCTAGAAAATACATTAAAATACATAAACTTGTTTGAATGTTTGTAAATAAACATTTTTAGACATGAGTATCGATAAATAAAAAGCATTTTGGTTATTTGTCTTTTCAAATCAATTTTCTAGAAGGTGAATTAAAAAATATCTCGAACTATTTTTAGATTTACATACATATATTTTCTCTATTTTATACATCGTTGTAAAACATAAATTTGAGCTGTTTTGAGGTGTTTTTTTTTTAATAAAGGGAATTTTAAGACTAGTAAAGAGCTTCATCATTAGTAATTTACATCAAATCTCAAAAAATGTCCTTTT
Source organism: Caerostris extrusa (assembly GCA_021605095.1). Classification (NCBI taxonomy): domain Eukaryota; kingdom Metazoa; phylum Arthropoda; class Arachnida; order Araneae; family Araneidae; genus Caerostris; species Caerostris extrusa. The sequence goes on along the minus strand of BPLR01005542.1, from coordinate 47,129 downwards.
TCCTAAATATTTAGGTGTTTTGTTGCAATTACTCATACATTCCGCTGCTATTTAATTTTGTTTACTTGAATAACGGAAATGTTTACTTAAAAGATTTTTCCAATTTAAATTATCAACAATTACTAAAATTAAACTGATTTTTTATAATTTTTTTGGATGTGCATTTTTCCTATTTAAAGTTTTTCGGTAATTCATACACTGACGGGAAAAAAAGAATCCCAACGCCAAGAAAAATTATTGTAGAGTGATGAAATTCGAACAATGCATTTGTCTAGTTAACATGTTTAACTGATTAAATTTTAAAGATCACAGGTTAATTTAAGATCAAGAAAATGCATTTCAAATGTAAAATGCTGTTACTTTAATAGCCGGTGTAACCTCCAGAATTTTGAATGCAAGTCTGCAAACGTGCATGCATTGTGTCATATAGGTGCCGAATGTCTTTTTTTGTGGTATGGAGTTCCATGCTTGTTGTACTTGTTTTGTCAATACTGGAACGGTCAGTGCTGGCTGTGGATATTGCTGGAGTTGTCGTCCAATGATATTCCATACTTTCTCAATTGGAGTTAGATCTGGTGATCTCGTAGGCCAAGGTAACATGTTGACACTCTGTAGAGCACGTTGCGTTACAACAGCGGTATGAGGGCGAGCGTTATCCTGTTGGAAAACTCCCTCTTGAATGCTGTTCATGAATGGCAGCACTACAGGTTGGATTACCAGACTGACGTACAAATTTGAAGTCGGTGTGTTTGGGATAACCCCGAGAGTGCTACTGCTGCCATAGGAAATTGCTCCCCAGACCATGACTCCAGGTGTAGGTCCAGTGTGTCTAGGCAGCAGACAGTCTGATTGCAGACGTTCTCCTGGTCTTCTTCTGACCAACACACGGCCATCACTGACACCAAGGCAGAACCTGCTTTCATCCGAAAACACAACAGATCTCTACTCCGGCCCGCAATGAACTCTGTCATGACACCACTCGTATCGCAAACGGCAATGGCTTGAGTCAGTGGAATGCGCTACAGGGCGCCTGGCTTGTAGCAGTCCTTGAAGTAACCGATTTCTAACAGTCCGTTGTGTCACTGTGGTACGAACTGCAGCTCGAATTTCTGCCGCAGACCCAGTACGATGGGCCACAGCTGTATGCCGAATACAGCGGTCTTCCCTCTCAGTTGTGCCACGTGGCCTCCCGGAACCCGGTCTTCTTGAGGCAGTACCATCCCTTGACCACTGCTCACAACAATCATGCACAGTGGACACATTCTGCTCAAGTCTTTCGGCACTATCGCTGAAAGAAAATCCACCGTCTCGTAGCCCTATTATACGCCCTCGTTCAAAATCGATGAGCTGCTGATAACGGCTTCTTCGTCTTCTTAAAGGCATTCTTGGCTTGCGTCAACTCAACATGTCAAATTTCAAAAAGCTCAATAACGCTCACGAACACTTTACAGCACGCATTTAAAGCAAACCTGATTTGCATGTTCCGAGTGGCGCTACTAGTGTTACACTTATGCGAAATGCGCGAAAATTGAATCGATGTCATCTTTCAGATAGATAAACGAAATTTGGTAGGCATATTTATATAACACAAGTCTTTCTTGGTGTTGGGATTTTTCTTTCCGGCAGTGTATTTATTGAATATGAATTAATTCATATTCAATATTCCATTCATTCGGATAAGAAATAAGTGCCATAATTTTTTTTTAAAGTTTTTAAAAATGACAAATTAAAAAAAATATTTTATTTAGTTATAAGTATCTTTTCTCAATACCTCGACAACCATTTTCTCAATTTCAAATTTATCGTAAGAGATGACTCTTTGTCCAAGGGAAGATCAAAAACAACAAATGTTCAGTGATTTAAACATGAAAATATTGCTGACGAAATATAATTTTAAAATATTTGAAAAACTTCACTAAAATCAAATTGTTCTGCTAATAACAAATAAATTAAAAATTTATGGAGTATAGAATCATTTATGAGAACTACACTCTAATGGATAGCTAATTTTTCTCTGTTCGACATACTACTGTGCCCAAAAAGTAAGACCAATTATTATTATTTTTTTTCAAAAACTCTATATTTATTCTTCCAAGTTTATTTCATCGCCTTCAAAGTAATCCCCTCCGGACACAATGCACTTATGACAACTTTTTTTCCAATCCTCAATGCATGCTAAACAGTCATCGGCAGGGATAGCCTTCAAAGCTCGCGGCGATTCACATTGAATCTCTTCAATCGATTCAAAACGGTGTCGCCGGAGTGGTCTTTTGAGTTTAGGGAATAACCAGAAGTCGCACGGTGTGAATACGGTGGTTGTGGAACGTTATGGGTTTCATTTCTGGCGAAAACTCACGAAGAATCAATGCAGTGTGAGCTAATTTTGTTTTTGATACCAATCGAGATTTGACACGTTTGAGGCCCAAAATGGAATTGACCAATCCTTTTGAAATTCCAACATCATCAGCAAGGTTGAAGCATCAGTTGAAAATCGACGGTTTACAAGCACCAAATCTTTAATTTTTGGAAGTGAGCTTCGTCAGTTGAGGTTGAAGGTCGACTAGAGGGCTCTTCGTCTTCAACGCGTTCTCTGCCTTCTTTGAACTGTTTTTACCACTTCTAAACATTTATTTCCTGACTATCGGAATGCTCACCGAATGCCTTCTGCAACATTCTATATGTTTCCGCAAACAAAATTTAATGCAAGATCTTTGCTCAATTAGTTCAATTAATTTTGACGTCAAATGTCACACAGATGTCAAGGACAATGCCAGCAACCTAGAAAAAAAAAAAAAATAAATTATATAAACCCCGGAATTTTAAATTTAAAATTGGTTTTAGTTTTTGAACACAAGGGTACTTGTGAATAAATTCGCAGCAAATGTTGAAATTCAGTTTTTATGGGAAATTAAACTATTTTAGTTAAACACGACAAACTCACCTTTGAATTATAGATAACTATCATTTAAAAAAAGGGATCGAATCCCTCCTTTTGATAGGTAGGGTTCAAAAGCATTCTCATTAGAAAATATCTGCTTAACATCAGGGGTGAACACGAGACGTATCTATATCATTTTATAAAAATTCCTTCTTTTGGATTCTTGTATAATGACACATTTTAAAACAATAAAGCACATATAATGTATCATTTCAATTCTTTTCATTATCATTTCAATTAAAAAATGAAATATTGCAAATTTCTCTTTTTGATCTGGCTATTTAAATGAATATATATATATATATATATATATTTGTATTATCTGTGAAACAGTAATATCACAGTGCAGAAAAATCGAATGTTTTTTTTAGACACATTAAGAATTAATTATGTTTTCTTTAAACTTTAGAAAATATTTTGGGTGTTTTTCATTTGGTCTTCAAGTGAACTCCATAGAAACGCAATCCTAAAAATTCATCAAGAAAGATTAAAAATCATTTACAAAATTGTACGAATAGCAATTTTATCCAAATATGAGGCGGATATTTTTCTCCACAGTACTGGAAATTAAATCTCGCATCTGATAAGATTACCAATTTTTTTGAATATCTGAATATTCCAGGATCTAACAGTTGAAATAGATCTAGAAAAGAAAAAAGTCTCCCGAAGCCATTACGCAATCGCCTTCCTTCGAAAGCAGATCTGATTGGCTGATCGGGGGAGGGAGGGGCGTGGCGAGTTTCTCCGGTTAAAAAGGAGCGAAGAGGTCGTACGACAGACGCTGAAGAGCTGTGCGGCAGTGAAGATGCACTAAGCAGATGGAAACGATCATGGTGTCCCACGCTGTATCGATGTCGCTAGCAAATGAATACCCGCATTGCCCTTTCCCCTCGTCTTCGATGATACCGTTACCTTGGGCGCCCTCTCAGGATTCTTTGACTGAAGTGAGCCGCACTCGCATCAAGCCCAGCTACAAGCATGTGCCCCACAAAGACAAGCCCCCACATCTGGTAGCCAAACGCAATGCCAGAGAGAGAAGACGGGTGGAGGCGGTCAACAGTGCATTTGCCCGATTACGGAAATGCGTGCCCATCGAAAATCGCAACAAGAGACTTTCCAAAGTGAAAACTTTGCACAGGGCCATCGAATATATCAATGAGCTGGAAGCCATGTTGCGCCAAGGAGATGCCGTCCAGCATTACACTCGGTCGCGGAGCGAAAGTGTTACATCCCCCGATGAGGACGAGGACATTAAAAACGATGATTCGGAGTTTCACGAATTCGAGGAATATTTGGAATCCGATGGAGAAGTTGTTAATAAAGAAAATGAAGGACAAACTTGGAGCACGGTAAGCATTGTTTTTCCCACTTTATTTGAAATTGTTGTTGAAAAGATAGAATTATTTTATTTTATGTTATAATATAAATAATGTCAAATCAAAACTAAACATTTAAGTTGTTCTTTTGAAGCATCTAGAGCATATATATACTTTTAAATCTGTATCATATGTGGCAACGAAATGTTTAATTTGTCTCACTTCTAAAAATTAAGAATGAAATAAGAATTACTGGTTTACTTATTTAATTTGTAGTCATAATCTGATTGTCGACTGAACAATTCAAAATTATATTAATAAATAGCATTTTGAATTTAAAAATGCATCTAATTTAACGACTTATGTGTTGATAATTTGTTTAAATTTTAAGTATTTGTAGATCATGATTAGGATTGTTAATTGCCCAAAGAATGGGGGCACTTCTCAAAAATTTTCTAGATGGTTAAGTAACCGAGTTTCGGTTTTATAATTTTAGTTATAAAAACGAAAGTTTAGTAATAATATGGCAAAACTACAGAAACTATTTAGTATCCTCTCTTTGAAACATACTTTTTTGAATTTATATATAAATATATATTTTTTTTATCTTATTGTATGACAAAATTTTTATTAATGTCAAATGTTATTCTTTCATGTGTAGAAGTATGTAGTTCTGGAAAATTAATCATGATTTTAGCAGTTGGAATGATCGAACGTTCTGTAAAAATAAGAAACTATTAGAATTTCTTTCAATTGTTCTTATTTGTAAGGTTCAGTTTATAAAAATCACAATTAAATAACCTATTTATTGCATACAACGTACTTAATTTTCATGTGATTTCAAAAATAATTTTCATTTCCTATATCACGTATTTAATTGTTATACTGGACAATACAATTTTCCAGAAATGCATACATTTGAAAAATAAAAGTTAAGATTTTGAAAGAAAAGTATGTTTTCTTTTCTTACAATAGATAAAATTAAATTTTAAGCAAGTTTCTTCTTTTTTATTCTGCAAATTTGAAAGCTTTTAATAGAAAATACGCATTAATTCATGCAATTTTGCTATATTATTTGCGTGAATGATGTGAGAAATACAAATTATTAAAAGAAAAATCTTATAGAGGGAATTGAACATGCCTTCTTTTAGATTTTAAAAATGTGGAATGAGTCATAAATCTGTGTGATACAAACCAGAAAGTTTTTTATTAACAAAAGGCACGTCTAGTTTTTGTTTGCTTGTGTCACTACGAAATTAATTTCCCAGCTGTTTTGAAAATTTTTCTCTTACGTTCTTCCGTTACGTAGCAATATAATTTGTTGTTTTCCTTTTTATGAATCAACTATAATTATACAAATTCATTTCTCAGGAAAAAAATGTAAAAACTGTAACTTTTATTTTTAAAATAGAAACATTCTTTATTTGATATTTATTATCACACACAATTTAATTTTTACTCCTCAGACGAAGGACGTTTAGATTTTTTTTTCCCAATAAAAATATTTCACATTCATTAGCTGTAGGAAAAGAATTCTCAATATGCCGAAGTCAACATTTTCGCAAAAATCGCCATATGTGACGATTAACGAGCAGATTGTTTATCAATTATCTAAATTAAAAAATGAAGATGAAGTTATGAGTCATAGGAATCAGTGTAACGATACGAAATTTCTTTTTTTTTTAAAAATACTGCAATACTACTAAAAATACAGTGAAAAGGTTAAGACTTAGTATGTTTTTATTTAATGAGTGTATTGCATTTTCACATATATATTCATAAAGTTAGTTATTTTTTTTCTTTGCTATTTTTAAGCATGAACTCAAATTCAATTTGTCATTGAATTATGAAAAAATACATATGAACTTGAGTGATTTTGTTAAGATTAGTCGGAGATTATCTTTCTACCAACAATCGGATGACTTTTATTAAATTTAAGAAATTTTATGTGACTTATTCATTTATGAACTTAACTTTTATTGACTTATTCTTGAAAAAGTGTTGCGCATTTGATTTCTCATAACATGAAACTTAAAACCACATTCTTGAACAACCCACTACCTCTCATATGTCGATAGAAAAAAATTTCTGTGCCTTTACAGAATGATATTTTTATTATATCAAATAAGATAATTCTAAAATTACACATTAATTTTTTTTTTTTTCTTAATATACTTTTAAAATATATAATTTTCTTATTTTTTAATGTTAGATTATTGGCATTAATCTGTTTTTAATATGAATTCTGTAAAAGTGCATTGGGTAATGCTTTGTATAGAAAGAGAAATAATTATGTGCATTCAGAATCAATTAAAATATTGTTATATAGTGATATATGGTATAGTGTTTAGACATTACTTAACTAAACTACTCAAATTCAAATTTTTTTAACTGATCACACATTTGTCAAAAATATAGTGCTGCTCTTAGTAATTAGTTAATAACTAATGATTTTTTTTTTTTTAAACTGTGATGTTTTCATTAATAGTACGGATATTTGAAAGGGTAAAAAAAATACTGTTGATCCTTATTATTGCCCTGTTTGGTACTTCATATAATTTTGCCGAAAAGCTGGAATGGCAATCAGTGTAAAGGGGTTTCAATGTAAAGGGGTTTCAAATTTATTTAGTATTTTCTGTCTGTAATTATTCGTTTTTAAATAAGAAAATATTTTGTTTTATTTTAAGATATAAAAATGTGTATTTCAATATAAAAAAATTTAGCAAGCCTTAATATAATATGGGGTATTTAGTATCTTTTCAGTGAATCATAATTTTCCTTCATAATGATTCATTTGTCACAAAGTATATAGTATGCATTCCGTAATAGTAGAGAAAGGAAGAACATACTTGTGAAGGGCGTGAGCCGCATATACTCAATGTAACTATAACGCACAAAAAGCATCTAAGATATATTTATCTCATTTATTTATATATTAAAAATAAATAATATAACAAAATAAAAAGTAAATAAAAGATTTCATGTGTATTACATTAATTTAATAAGTGTTTTAGTATTTGATTTCTAATCCTTAAATTGCTCTTTCAGCAAAATCTGAAAATTATCTAACGTATTTTTAATTATAATTTACATACAATTAGGTGGCCATTAGAATAGCAATGGCGAGCTTACATGCGTCCCAAAAACTCCCGTTTGTTTGTCCTTGAACTAGAATAAGACATTTGTATAATGAGTAGACTTTGGATGCTTTAAAGATGATTTAAAAGTGAATGAATATGAAGTATTGCCCATCCCTTGTTTGGCTGAAAAAAATTGGATAATAAAATAGAGTTGTTGGGGATTTTTTTTTCGCCGAATCCTACTATCATGCAATTTGTTTTTTGTTTTTTTTTACTTTTTAATTGAAAACTTTTATAGTACTCTTTTATCATTCATTCAGATATATTTTATTTAACTTCTCAATGAACTTTGAGGTCATGGTAGAATGAAGTGCGAGGATGAATCTTATCGGAGAATATTACGAATATAATAATAAACAAGTAAAATAAAAAAAAAAATTTTAAGTCAATTCCTACTTTTTTTTTCACTCTATTGCAGAAAGTTCATCATAAATAATTTTCATTCTTTTTTAAGTTTATCTGGCGCCATCTATTGGTAGATATATGCCACTTAAATCTAAAAAAAAAACTAAAATTAATTAATTAAATTTAATTACAGAATTAATATTTGAAAAACTGTATTAACATCATGTCATCCACTAAAGGTTAAAAAAAGGTATTTGAACTTGAGTGGATGAATAAAAAGTATTTTATGAACGATTGAAAATTTTAGCAAGATATATATAGGGAGAGTGTGAGCTAATAGAAGGAATTGAAAAAAAAAAAAAAAGATTCGTAATTCTTTCATAGTGAAGTCGAATATGTCTGTTCATAGTAGGATTTTAGTTTTAATGTTGAAAGCATGGTTTTTGTAATGAATTTGTATTAGTAAAAGTATAGTTAATTAATGAAAATGAAAATGAGAAACAAAAAGATGAATAACCTTTTATTTAATGATAAAATGAATATGCATTCTTAGTTATTATTTTTTGTAGTCAAAATAAGTATGAAATGTTAGAAGTAGATAATAACCAAGCTTTTCGATGCTTTCATGCACTTGTACATCAACTGTTGCACAAGTATAGTGTATAATGGTTGTTTGAAAGTTACAAGCTACAGTAGTGAAATAGAAAAAAAGGAATTAACAAAATTTAAGATTAATTTTAGAAATTTAAAGCTTATTAAGTAGCGGTAATTTTAGTTTGCTAAATCTATACATGTTAAAATCTTTAGTACTTACATTTAAATCTCAAGCTTTGCAAGATATTGTTTTAAAAACTTGATTTTTTTTAATTGCGCGTTCTATTCACAGACATAGATTGTATTTCAAAGAAAATCTTAAAATTTATAGAATGTTAGACATCCATAAATAATTTATAAAGCAACAATATTAAAGAAATTTCGGTTTGGATTTCTAAGGGGGGGAATATTAAATTTGAAGGAGTTCACTAATTTGAAATAAACTTCACTATAGTAATTAATTTATCACTGACATATTTAAAACAAGCTTATAACTAATATTCTTTTTGATGTAAATAAATTTTTAACATATTATGTAGGAATGACAATATTTAAATAAAAAACATCCACTGTGATTAATGCTATTTTTAAATTAAATACGGAAAAAATATCTTTAATATCGGATTGTAGTTAGTTCGTTTTAAAACAATTTTCTGGCCTTTAATATCACAGGCTTCAGGTTCGAATCGTAGCAGTTGCATGGAATCCACTTTTTAGATTTTCCTCTTAAAGTCCCGGTCTAATTAGTCCTCGTATGCAAAAAATGACTGTAGAGCTTCAAACCAAACTAAACCAACTTCCTCGCATTTATATGATAAGTTCCTTTAGGATAGAGATTGGATAAAAGTAAGGAAATTTTTCTTCAAACTTATCTCCGTCTCATTTATTGACCATTTTAAATCCTGGCTGAAGTCTTTTTCGTTTCATTTATTTTCTTTTATTTGAAACCCTGGGAGTCGTTTTTTTTTTTTTTTTATTTTCATTAAAGGTACACCGCACTCAGAAATATTAGGGTTTTTTTTTCTGTTTTTCTATTAAATGAGCTAACTACATTTCCCACATAATGTAGGTTAGATATTATTAAAATTACGTCTGTATTTAATTGTCTTTCTTTTTACATTCCATTAATACATTTCTTATGACTGTTATAAATAGAGAATAAAAATAACCCGCGATTTTATACAGAAATTATAATTATAATAAAATAATGATCCTAATTGTACCGAATTTTTAAATTTAATTTTAAAATTCTTTGCTTTAATTCATCTTTCAAAAAAAAATTTAAATTTTATTCTATTAATTATTTTAATTTAATTTATTTTTAATTAATTATTTAAATTTTTTAATTTTTCTTTAAAGTTTTTCAATAATTTTAATTTAACTAAAACTTTTTATAACTAAGCAGTTTTTATTATTGTCTATAATAACAATAATTATGCAGTCACATTAAGTACGTAAATTTATTATTTATTCTGATGAGTTAAGAGACACTAAGTCTCAATGGAACTTCGAGTTGCCATCTGCGGCTGCAAAAATTAAGTGAGATTTTACAAATGTAATTTAATTTTTATAAGAAAACTTTCTTAATGTCAATAATAAAGGGTACTTACTGTATTTCAAAGATATAAAACATTTGCATGCTTGACAGAAAATGAATTTGAAACATTAGTAAATACAAAGTATGGAGTGTCGGGAAATTAAAAAATGTGCACATTAATGGCAACCACCTATCAATTAAGCGCCTTTTAAAACTTAATGTCCCTTATTCAATGATCAGTTTACGAATGTAATTGAGAGAGAATTCATTAATGGATGTCAGTCATCATGCATGTACAGTAGTAGGCTTGTTCATTTCATTCACGTTTTCCCATCCCAGTTGCACCTTGCCGATCGTTATCGCGGCAGAAGCCATTCTAATGATCCATTTCCTTCTGCTCCTGAAGAAGAGATTCAATCACGCTTCTTTCAAACAAGATAGAATTTTCTACGAGGGATTCATGCCACAATTCGTATACATAATCGGAAAGGACTTCCTATTTAAGTGGTTCATAAGAAAAAATGTCCCATGTAGAAGAATTAAAATGTAAATGATTTACAAAAACATTGCCTTGCATAAGGGTGAATTTATTTAAATTTGAAGCATCATTTTAATTTGTATTATACTGTATGGTTTTTTATTACTTTAAATTTGTTACATTTATTTTTATTATTGAATTGCTCTTTTAAGCAAGAATAAGAAAACTGTTCAAGTTTAAAGAAGTAAAAAAAAATCATGTTCTGTTCGTAATTATGCGAGGACATATAAAATTCTGCTGACACTAACATTTCCTTAAAAGTTTGAGATCAAATTGATAGCTTACACAGCTCTCGTTTTTCCTCCTTAATTTAAGGTCAAAAGGTATAAAGCTCTTGACAAACTACCTTATAATTGATCAAAAAGGAAAAAAAAAAAAAGAATCTTTAAAAATAAAAAAAGTTCTATAAAGAAATGTTTTCAGAATATTTCTTCGCAACTTAAGAATTTCTTTGTAATTTCTTTGAAATTGAACAAAGCAATGACTGAAATTGAATACAAATATTAATGAAAGATATGTTATAAAATACTAAAATGAATACTACTAAATAAAAATGTATTTTTCTTTCTGTTACTATCAAAGGCATTAGTTGAACTCATGAATTTTGATAATGAATACATTTAACTGTCGTACGAGTCTTCAAGAGCAGAATAATTACCGTTAATTGCGGTAGCAGAATAATTAACGGTATTGTATTCAGTATTTTGGAAGTTTTAAGCAATTTGATATATAGTTTTCTATTTATTCTTTGTTCTTTCCCAAAAGAAAAAAAAAAGAAAAACGTTTTAGTGTTGAAAAAGAATGCCTTAGGAAATTTTTAGAAATTTTCTTTTAACACTTATAATTCTGCGGTTTTAATTATTCTTAATTCAAAATAGCCTTAAAAAGTAAATATCATTTGAGTTATTAGCTATATCCATCTATCTCTTTTTCAAAAATAGCAAGAAATAGATTTCAGAATTTACGTAAAATAACCTTCACAATGTCTAAAGATGGAAATTTAAAAAAGAGTTTATGCAACAACTCGTCAATTTCAGCTATGAATCGTATATTCATCAAATTATCACATTTACTAATTTAGAAAAGGAGTAATAAACATGATAAAATTTTGAGCCAAAAATATCATTTTGGTTTAATGGCTTAAACTTATTAGTAATTAAAGTAAAATTGCATAATATTACAACTACCCATATATTTAGTAATATTACTCAAACTATATATTTCTTTTTCAGGGCTGTGATTCAAATTATTGGACATATGTGCCATACAATCAAGACTTCTCTGGAAGTCTACAAAGTTAACGTGATATTGTTACCGAATGTGATATCCGAAGATCATGTTATAAACACACGAAAGAGACGTTTCAAGTTTTCACATCTTTAAAACTATGCACAAAGCTCCATTGCTGTAACAGCTTTTCACAATACTTTTATAGATATTTATGTATACGCATATGTTTTCCCAATATGCGAAATAAATATCTGCACAATTTTACAAACATTGTGTATCTTCAATATGCCAAACTATATTTTCATGTTCTTAAGTCAACAAGTCATATTATTTTACTTCTTGGACTGCTAATAAAGTGTTATTTGTTTCTGAGCACTCCTTTAATGTGAAATTTTGTTAAACATGTAAGTGTGCATGTGTGGTGTTGTTCCGATGTTCAGAAATTTTTTTTGTAGAAACTTGTAGGTTTTAATGTAAATTAAAATTTTACTTTTACTTACGTGTTACAAAAATTTATTTTTTAAATGTTTCATAAACTTTCAATTACTTAATAAAGCAAGCTCACGTGAGACCTTTTTACCTGTGAAAGTGCCTTATTACTTACTTGCTCTAAAAGTAACACAACTGAAAAAATTCCAATTTAATTTTTATTTTACAAATTGAAGATTTTATGCTTGTTTATTAACAAAAAGTAGCTCAAAAGTAGTTGCTGAATTAACCATTAAGACACGATATATGATATTTGTTTTTGATATGATATATTTAAGCACTAACCACTACTTTCCCTTTCCTTAAAATTGGAAGTTTTTCACTTGTGTCACTTTTTTGGCATATGAACATTTTATATTTGTGTACTTACAAGCTTTTTTCCTACCTCATGTATTAAATTGTATAGTGAAGAAATTATTTGCTTTCAGTTCCATGTCTATCCCAATATTCAAATACGGTGCTTCAAAAATGTAAACGAGTTTTCTGTATATTAAAATTTTTTGTCTTGTGAAAATTTCAATTGATGTAACATTTATTTTCAGAAATACCGTTCAACAACAGAAATTATAAAAATGCATTAAGAGAAATACAAAAAATAAAGGAATTTGACAGTTTAGTTAACGAAAATCTAATTTTAAGTCTATATACATACATATAGAATAATTTCTTATAATCAAACCTCTGCAAATTCCTAAACTTAAATTGTGAAAATTAAATGTAATAAGAGCTGCAGATTTTTCTTATTGATCGTTATTGAACTGATTATTTTTTTGCATTCTTTTAAAGAATTACATTTATATTTAAAAAGCTTCCTTGAGTATAAGTTATCATGTTATTTTGTAGAATGACAGAAATAAACACCGCTTTAAAATTATCATTGATATTTGACTTATAAATCTTCAACTTAGTAAATACATGTTTCAGGTTCATCATTCAAAAGACAAAGTTGGTGTAATACCTTATCGTATAATAACTGAAAACTAGATGAAAGTAATGAATGATCTGATTTGTTATAATTTGTGGGTTGGACTCGTTTGTACAATCCACAGATTGTCCGATTTCTCGGATCATTTACATTCCTAAAGAATTGATAATCTTAGAAGCTCAATGTTCTTGTCAATAAGATTATAAGCTTTAAAAGCGTTCCATAGCCCTGGGCAAGTTTCTACGAAAACAAATGTGAAGAAACAGAACGTGTCTGACTTTTATTGATTTGTTTCTAACGAGCAGGGCATGACCGAACTAATATTTTGCACCATCCTTTATCCTCAAGGTTGCTTATAGGATGTCGTTTCAGTAACTCATTTTATTTGTGTTATCTTATTCAAAATTTCATTCTTTTTCTTTCTAAATTATGAATGGACTCAGCTGAATGCCCCCCTCCAAATAGAATAGATGATTCGAAAATGGCATCTACTTTACCAATATTCTTACAATATTCAAATTATGTGGAGTTTATTTTTGTATTTCTGAAATGTTCACTATTAATAATGTGTTAAAAACAATTTCATTGAGTTATGCTAATTAAGTAATTTCATGTAATGGGAATCAGTGAATATTTTCTTGTTATTATTAAAAATTGTTGTAATATAAGTTAGTTAAAATTGTTACTATTACTATTTTAAAGTGGAATGTTTTTGTAAAAAATAGCAGCTGTATTCCAAAGTGATATTAATAAACTTAAATTTGAAGATCAATCTTTTGTTTTATTTATTTACACACCTGTACATTATTTCCATTTTGAATAATGCAGATTTGAGTATTCTTCTTTATTAAATATTTTTATATATTGATTGCTTATAATGAATCACAAAATCCTTCATCCACCTTATAATTTTAGTAGTTTTAACTGTTGTATGAGTACAAAATGAAGCCAAAATATAAAATAAAAACCTTTTAATTTCACAATCAACAGTTACTTTGATGATAGATTTAAAAATATTTTTTATTAGCTCCAAACAAAACGGCAACATGGACATAGGTCACAAAAAGTGAATAATACATCTTATATTCTGAAGTCATAAAATTGAAAATTTTTATATAAAAACGAGACATAGGTTTTATTAGAGGGTATTACTTATTAATTTTGAATGAAGTTTTAAAAAAGAATGAAAAATTGTCGGAATTTTAACTTCCAAATTAAATTTTCAAGCTCGTTTTCTTATCTACCCGAAGAAATTAACATAACAAAACTATGTATGCATTGTGAAAGTTAAAATGGCTGCAAGAAGATAATACAGTTTTTTTTTGGCACTCTTTTAGTATATTACTGAAAGTTTTGCTGGTAATTTTTGTATAGTGTCAGGTATTCTGATATTTTTATGAATTTTAATGGCTCCTCGAGGAAAGGAACTTTCGCAGAACTTCAAAGATTTAATAATAAAGTAACTTATAGAGGTTTTGACGGTCGATTTTTAAAAATCATTGGCAAAAAAGCTTTTGCAAGGATGCAAAGAGTTATTAAAAATGTCCGCTTGAGGCAAAAAAAATTTATTATGGTGCATATTTGCAAAATCGAGAATTTGGGGGATTATCATTAGAAAGGCTGGCGAAACTCCATAGAACAGTGCATCAAATTTGAATTTCATGAAGAAAACAATGTTAGAAAGTCGTATAATTTTGAGACAATTCGCAGTCGATTACGAAAGGAGCATACCAATGTCAGACAAAGCTGAAACAACCATCCGTAAGCAAAAATACTTAGCTTTGTAAACTATCACAAAAAACAGCAGCAAACATTTTTGAATTTTCTGATTTTTCGGATTGGAATTAATTTGACATTCATGGATCAGATGAGCACAAGAAAATTTACAGAAAACAAAATTGCAGAGCTCGAATCAAAAAGATATGAGAGGAATCGTAAAAGCATGGCGGTGATTTGTTGTGGCTTGGGAGTGCATATCAGCTAATAGGACAGATAAATTAGCAATCATCCATGGAATAATAAATCAATCTAGCTGAATGAATCATCATCATCAGTGGCGATGACGATGTAATAAGGTCGTTTGCTCAGATTTTTTAGACAGTTTTTTTTCTTTTTTAAGGGGTAGGGTTGTCAGCCCCATGCCCAATGCTCTACAGTCAAATGAGACTGGGGGACCTACGATTTAAAGTGTATTTCGAACCACTACAAACATTCATCCGAACTGAAACCTGGGGGCACCAGAGCGGTCACCAGCCATCATGCCCAGCTGTATGAATACTTTAAAAAAATAATTTACGTCAAAGTGCTTCTAAATTGTAGTTGAGGGATCATCATCTCCCGACAAGATAGTGAACCAAAAACATAAGTTCTACAGGGAATGCTTGCAAATAGATCAAATTTGATATTAATCTGATTGAGCGGGTCTAGTTAAGTCAAAAAATTAGAAAAAGACAGAAAAGCAAAAAAAAAACTCATAATACCAATGTTATTAAAAATAATTTGACAAGAGTTATTTTGGAAAAGTGGCAGAAAATATCATTTTCTGTGACGTAAAATTTAGTAAATTTAATGCCGTCAAGATAGCAAATAACTGAGACGTTTTGAAAGTGGTGTAAGTCCATTTTTGAACAAAAAGTTAGTTAATGATAACAATGAATGCAATCTGCTATGCCTTTTACCTATAAACAGTCTCAAAAAAAATCCTTCAAAATTTTCATCATTTTTTCAATATCAATTTACGTAGTGAATGAAATTACAAATATAATCTCGCAAAGACACAATATATTTTTTATTCAAAAATTAATACACCATAATTTCTCTGCACTTCATTTTTATATGTTAATGACATAAAAACTTTCTTTCCTTCACTGGAATTGTGTTGTTTGATTCTGAATCATCGTCGAGGACTCCATAGCTAGAGGTGAAAATGCTGTTAGTAGTGTGTTCACTTAAGTTGAAGTAAATAACTATGATTACCTCTAAAATTATTAATCGTTACTTTTATATCAAGTGTGCATTTTATATTATTCGTATTCGAAATTAATAATATCACCTTAGAGGAAAAAGTAAAGAGGAAAATTGACTGATAAAGGTTATAAAAAAAAAAAAACATATATGAAAATGCGGAGTTTAAAACACTGATTTATCCCCCAGAGGAGGAAGACCATTTGAAAATATCATCATGTTAGACTCGTTACATCCAAAAATTCAACGATAGATGGATCTATTACCTTATATTCCTCCAATACAACATGACTATTTTCAAAAACTTTCTCATAATAAAAAATAAATAAAAAATGGCACCTATTAATATAAAAGTTATATTAAAAATTAAAATGACATTACCTGAAGAAATATTAAAAATAAAACCTTTTTATTTATTTATTTTTTTGAGCTAGTTAATAAAAATTTCGTAAGAAAATTGGTTTGATTCAATTCACATCCCGCATTTAATATTTCATAAATGTATGATTTTCACATTTCATTGATTTTGAAAGTGGCTAAGTCCATTTGAAGTCATCAAAAGTATACATTTCTTTAACTAATACTTTAAAACGATCCTATTATAAACTTAAATGAATTTAATATTTCAAAACCATAAAAATGAGTGTGTTAACCTATACCAATATTTTTCAAACATTCACATACAAACCCTTAAGCATCTCCATATAATATAAAATGGACTTACACCGCTTTCAAAGAAAACGGCTAAATTATAAAAGTTAAAGCATATCTTATAAAAGTACTAATTTTTAGACTTTTCCCCAAAAATTTTTTATTCATAATTTCTAGATTTTAGGAGAAATTTGTAGATATAGCCATTTTTTTTTTTTTTTTCTATCTTGTTTTTCTTTGCATACTTACTTTTGAGATATGAAAAATATGTTATTTTTTCTTAAATTCGTCTCAACAATTAAATATTTGTATTTTTGAGAAAATAATGTATTTTCTTCAAAAGATATCATCACAAATGTTCTGCAGACTCAGTTGATTGTGCGAATAATTGGAAAATTGTGCAAATTTTAAAAAATAGAAAATCAGTACTTGAAAGGGCAAAGAAGATAAAAATCTTCAACTTCTACAAGATATAACACGATCAACTTCTACGACAGCGATTGCAATCGGCGGACAAGTTCTGAGATACATTTATGGGAAAATTTAAATAAAAAAAGATACATTTAATCATTTAATTTATTAATTTACTTTTTTTTATACAGCTTGCATAAATAAATGCCAAATCCTTTCACAGGAAAAAAGTGTTATAAATAAATTTTGCCGCAGTTCAGATAAGTTGAGTATTTAATTTGTGGTAACTACCGTAATTTACTATGTATAATCCGCAACAATGCGAAAATCGGCAGTCGTAATAATTAATTAAAGAATTAATTATTACGACTTAACTACGATTAATTAGTAAATAATTAATTAAACAGTATGCAATATTTCCTATTTTACTTTATAATTTAAGATTCACCAGCCTTAATTTTTACTGATTTGAATTCTGGCTTCAAATGCTCACTTGTAAAATTTCATTCAATTGCAAAAATTATTTTCCGTTTATCTACTTTTACAATATTATTTTTATATTATTTCACAGCAAAATAAGAATGATCTGGTATAATCCGTAGATGGTTCGTGCACTTATTTACTATTGTACCCAAAAAGTAAGACCAATTTTAATTCTTTTCAAAAATTCTTTACTTATTCTTCCAAATTTATTTCATCGCCTTCAAAGTAATCCCTTCCGGACACAATGCACTTATGCCAACGTTTTTCCAATCCTCAATACACGCTAAAAAGCTATTGACCGGGATGGCCTTCTAAGCGCGCCGATTCACGTTGAATCTCTTCAATCGACTCAAAACGGTGTTCTCGGAGTGGCCTTTTGAGTTTATGGAATAGGCAGAACGTCGAACGGTGCTAAATCAGGTGAATACGGTGGTCGTGGGACGATATGGATTTCATTTTTAGCGAAAAAGTCCCAAAGAATCAATGCAATGTGAGCTGGCGCATTATCGTGATGCAAAAACCAAGAGTTGTCTTTCCATAAATGTGGCCTATGTGGTCTTTCCATAAATGTTCACACAAACGACGCATAACACTCAAATAATATTCCTTGTTGACAGTTTGGCCCGGCGGAAGAAATTCATAATGCACCACACCACGGTAATCGAAGAAAACAGTCAACATGACCTTGATTTTTGAGCGACTTTGGCGTGCTCTTTTCCGTCTTGTTTCACCTTTGTTACGATATTCGCTCGATTGATCATTTGTTTCGGGGTCGTAAGCATAAATCCAAGTCTCATTTCTAGTTATGATGCATTTCAACTTGTCCTGATAGTCAGAAAGCGTTGTTTCACAAACTTCAAAGCGACGATGTTTTTCCAAAAATTCAGTGTTTTCGGTACCAATCGACATTTGACGCGTTTGACCAAAATGGAATTGACCAATCCTTTTGAAATTCCAACATCATCAGCAAGGTCTCTAGTTGAAAATAGACAGTTTGCAAGCACCACATCTTTAATTTTTGGATGTGAGCTTCGTCAGTTGAGGTTGAGGGTCGACCAGAGGGTTCTTCGTCTTCAACGCATTCTCTGCCTTCTTTGAACTGTTTATACCACTTCTAAACATTTCTTTCCGATATAGGAATGCTCACCGAATGGCTTCTGCAGCATTCTATACATTTCCGAAAACAAAATTGAATGCAAGTTCTTTGCTCAATTCATTCAGACATTTTAAAAATCGTCGGAATCAGTTTTAGCGCCACACAAAGCCAAGCGTAACTCAAACACTAATGAACTTTTTTACGTGTAATTTCACACAGATGTCAAGGACAGTGCCAGCAACCTAAAAAGAAAAAAAAAAATTGAAATTCCATATGCCCGGGAAATTTAAATTGAAAATTGGTGTTACTTTTTGGCACAGTAGTACCCTGATATCCTGTACCAATTTTCTTCATTTTATTAAACGCCGGTGGGCCTCGTATATCACTTATATATCGCATAAACAGATCATGTACCAATAAAGTTCGTTTGTGCATCTCAGACTGATATTTTAAACTGACAAAGTGTTTGACCATCACCACAGGTTTAAAATATTTTTTTTTTTCTTTCTAATGCAGCTGGCAAACACAGACATGGACGTCTTGGATGCCTTAAGGCAAGTGCTGCACAGACGTACTCACTTTGCATAACCCAGGGAGCGCGTGTAACTTGAAGATAAGCCACGGACGCGGAGTAACAATGCCCCCGCAACGCTCTACGATCCTATTAGACCGGGCCCTACTTTTAAAGTGGATTCCGAACCACTACAAACAACCATGGCACCACCGGGACTCGAACCCGAAACCTGTGGTACCGAGCGTCTGAGCGCTAGTCACTCGGCCATTCAGGCCCAGTTTTAAAATATTAAAAATACAAAAGTATAAAAAATATTATTAAATATTATAAAATTAAATTAATAATAATAAATTTAATACGAACGTAAATAAATAAAATAGATTTGAATTATTTTTTTTTTCTAATACAGCTGGCAAATACTTTGACAAATATGTTTATGCCATGTAGCACGTGTATGCACGTGTAGCTTGAAGATATGATACGGACGCGAGTAACATTACCCCTCAACTCTCTAAGATCCTATTAGACCGGGACCTACGATTTAAAGTGGATTCCGAACCACTACGAACATTCATGGCACCACCGGGACTCGAACCCGAAACCTGTGATACCGAACCGCCATCAGGCCCCTAAATTTGAAATAGAAAAGTATAAAAATTGCTAATTTAATAATAATGAATTTAATACAAAAGTAAATAGAAAAAAATAAATATGAATACAAAAGTATGAAAACTTTTAAAGAAATTTTAATCAATCTGTTTTAAAAGAGCACAATTTTTTTTTTTAATTTCCATCCCTTTGTGTTCTTTCTATTTGCTAGTGAATTCTTCATTTGGCCTCCAGGAAACCATTTTCAATGTTTCGTCCCCTCCTCCTCGCTTTTTTTTTCCCATTCGCGTGCTCATTAGCATATTGTCTGCATTCATAAAAACATTTCATCATCCACAGCTTTTCTTATATAATCCACCCTCGGATTGTGTGGAATTGTAAACATCCGGTTTAATAACAGAATCGATTACTTGTTAATCCCCGTCCAGATGAGAGTGCCTGTGAACCGAATGGATCTCGCAAACCCATTAAAAACCGGTTTGATAGAAAATCATGTGTTTCGAGCTGTCTGAGTCAGACAGTCGGTTTTTCCGCACATCAAAAGTTCCCCATTTGCGACATCTCACAGCCAGAGATAACGTGGGTAGACGTTCGGAGCGAAAGCCACTCGCTGTTTGCGGGTTCTCGTTTAGACGGGCCTTTAGAAATGCTAGTCAGACATACGCGGTGCAAAGCTGCTTTCATAGATAAAAGTATAATAGTTAGCGTGGAATTTTTTCTTTTAATATCATGTGATTTGAAATTTGAATTCTTAAAAAAAAAATAATTCTTTTTTTTTTGTAAGTAACGACATTTCCTTTTCTATGGTGCCATTCTTTTCGAACCCGCCTGTTTTGGCCGCTTGCCAATTTTTCACACGTGCAGTAGTCGGACTGCACGAAATTTTTAAATGATAATTGTAAGAAATGGGAGTAGTGTTACTCGCGTCAATAGCCTATCTTCAAGCTACACATGCCCCTTGGGTAGTGCTCAATGAGTAACAGCGGTGCAGGCCTTGCTTATGGCATAAAGATTAACTGTCTGTATTGCCAGCTGCATTAGAACAACAACATAATTGTAAGAAACGTAAATAATAATAATAATAATAATGGCAACATTCTAATGAATTTTCAAACATTCAAAAGAATTACAGAGCGGAAAATAAATATGAACAATTATTTCATTGTGAAGGACAACAACAATTATTTCACTGTGAAGGAATTAATAGAAGTATTTTATTTGTATTTACTAGCAATAAATAAATTTAGTGCGTCTATTATCACTTAACTTATATAAATACCAAGATAAGCAAATAGTTGCAAAGACAAAATATTTGAACTACCAATTATTAATGTCCGAAATTTGACAATAAATACATTAATAAAACGAAATAGATCCATAATATTGACCTTTTTCTAACATTTTTCAGCCCTGTATTTGGTGTGAATACGTCCGGAAAGCAGAAGGAGTCAACATTAGTTATATATAACCGAATTGTGAATTTCTGAAGTAAAACTGCACTTAATAGAAAGCAGCAAAAACTTTAGAATTTAATGGATCAGTTTTCATTATGCTATTAGTTAACAGTATTAAAGATTAGAGGAGAAACGGAAATACAAATTGCGAAGGTCTTTTGTGGTAAAAGGTGCTATCCTCACAAATACCTCTACATCGGAATTTTGATTAGTGATTAAAAACATAAATGAGTAAAATTTAAAAAGATCAAAATAAATTTTAAACAAGAAAGCTTATTTCCAAAGGGAATAAAGGAATTTAAGATAGGATGCACTCTGGAGCTCGGTACCACAGGTTTCGAGTTCGAGTCCCAGCGGTGCCATACATGTTTGTAGTGGTTCGGAATCCACTTCAAGGCGTAGGTCTCTGTCTCATTTGAGTGTATAGAACGTCACGGAGTCAAGTCAGACTTCCAGAAGATCACAACAGAAGCTTTTCCCTTCAACCATGAGTCCATACGGGTTCGTGGGCTTGGTCCAGATGTCTACCAAGTGGAATATTTTGGGCCTGAATGGTCGAGTGTCTACCGCTCGGTGCCATAGGCTTCGAGTTCGATCACCGGCGGTGTTATGGATGTTTGTTGCAGTTCGAAGTCCACTTTAAACCGTAGGCCCCGGTCTATTATGATCGTAGAGCGTTGTCTTGAGATTTAGTTAGTCTACAGTCTTCGTGGTACCTCGCGAAAGTGAAGCTGCATGTTACCCGCAGCCATGGACCAGTCGCCTGCGACGGGGTCTTTTGGATGGGTGAAGATTTTCCTGCACCGGGGGGATTAGTGACAACAGCAAATTTAACGCGGGAGTTCGTGTTTCTGAAACAATATATAAATAATATATAAAATGATGGACAATTCCTTAAAAAATGAGATCACCGAGTAGTCACAAATGTAATAGCTGTTCAAAAATAAGCTCTTCTAAGCTAAACATTAATACTGGGGATAAAAAGAAATTGCTATCGAATAAAACTAACTCTCTTTATTACTTTTATGCATTTTGTAACAGTGAAGAACGAAATGATTAATTATCTTAATACTTATGATATTAAAATGTGTTCTTTCTAAACTTGTGATTCTAAAATCTGTTCAAAAAATAAGCTTTTCTAAGCTATGCATGCACATTACTGGAAAAAAAAAAATTGTAATTGCTATCGAGTAAAATGGATTGTTTGATCAAGACTGGTCAAAATAGAAAAAAAAAAAGGTTGCAAAATGTTGTAATGTTTATCATATATCAGCAGTCGTACACGAAACATGTATAAGAGTTTCGATGTTACATATAAGTAAAATGAATGGAAACAAAAGCTTTGATTTACGAGAATGGTGTGCGTATTTGTGGGCAGATTGCAAACTTCTATTTAAAAAAGTCAATTTTTTTCTAGACAAATGTAAGGTGAAATCGCATCCAACACTATTCTTTCCTACTTTGTACTATGTACACAAAGGGATCTCATTTGGCTTTATGACCCGCATGCTCTCTGCTCCAACAAAATGAAAAGTTCACCAGAGAAATTGAATCACAACTTCGCTGACATCATTTACTTTCAGCATATCAAATAGTTTCTTTTGGAAGCATTTCAAGTACACATTCGCAACATGGGGACGATTAGCTTTTAGAAACTTAATAAAAAATTATTTAGGGACAATCAGTTATTTCCGAGTTTATCCTGGGCACTTCCATTAGACCTGTATTTTAATAATTTGTAATTTTAATTGCAGCTATAAATTTTACGCTTTGTAATTTTATTGATAGTTGCGATCGAGACGTAAAATATTTTAAGATAGTTCTATGGGGTGGGGTGGGGGTCGGATTTTCTTTTAAAACATGACGTGCAACATTAGATATAATAAGAGATGTATGTACCTCTGTTAGGTATCCATTTTTTACCCATTTTTCGTTGTAAAATGTATTTTTTGAAGTTTTTTGCGACTTTTTATTAATTAAGTCACTTATTTTATGCTTAGTAATATTAAAGCCATGCTTTAATATTTTTAGCATAAACTAAGTGACATAATTAATAAAAGATATTAATCTTTTCTTTTTATTTTTAATATCAGAATAAAGATATTTCTCTTCGTAAAGAGCAAGATTTCGCTATTAATCAATGAGATAAGTTACATTTTGAGTAAACTGTGTTTTGAGAAATATTGACAAGAAATCCTATTACTTTCATCTGAATTTCAGAAAGAATTGAGAAATAAGTTCATTGAATTTTCTCGCTAAATTTTTGTCCAATAGATGGCAGCATGAGTTGTATTTATTTTATTAGATTTTAACAAAACTTTAATTGATTTTAATAATTTGAGTAAATATTTTTATGTTAAATTGTTTTTAAAGTTCGAGGAAAATGGCACTAAATGTTAATTAAATCTGTTAATTATTGACATTATTTTTAATTAGGTTAACACATCCGATTTGTATGCAAGTAAATCGTACCATTTCTTAATTTAAGTATTAAAACTAATTTTTACAGTATATTAATTTTATCATTTTTAACTACTTCAAAAATAAATATTTTAATTTAAAAAAAAAATTATTAAATATTACTTTATATAGATAAAAGCGCACTGAGCTTTCTCATAAACGTCATACCCTCATTGCTTTGTATCTCCCATGTGGTCTAGTGGTTAGGATTCCTGGCTTTCACCCAGGCGGCCCGGGTTCGATTCCCGGCATGGGAAGTTGGGTTCCATGGTGGAATGGTTTTTTTTCGCACTCTGGACTTTGAATCCAGCGATCCGAGTTCAAATTTCGGTGGAACCTACTTTTTACATAATTTATTTTTTTAAATGATAAATAATTACATTAATTCTTAATTTTTTTAGTTTGAGAATAATAAATAACATTCAGGTATCTCCTAAAATTAATTTCGAAAAAAAGTCAAACCATTTTTCATTACAATAAATTTATATGTATTTACAAATAGGTAAATAAAATGGTTGTATAGTAAATAATAATGGTTATATGGTAAATTTTAATTAAATTAACAGTGAATTTTAATTAATTTTTAAGGGAACAAGACAAAAAAAAATTGTTATTCAGTTCAGAGATTGCACTATTTTAATATTAACATTGGGTTAATGGACTGTTTTTAAGCTTAATTTTTTACTAGATGAGGCTTATTGAGTAGACAATTTTTAACGTTAATTAAATTTTTGAACGTTGAATTTAATTACTTATTATAACAAAAAGCAGTCGTAGCAATACCACTCAAATTGTTCTTGCGACCGACAATATTCCAAATATAATAAAATATGGAAACGTATTCGTTGGCGATGCCTGTTGCAATTCCTACTGTCAGAAATAAGGAGATTCGATGGCGACGGTCGTATATCAGTGTTTCGCATTTACCGTCAGACTACTTGGCGGGAGTTTTTCTGGATTTTATCATGACTCGAAGTTACTCCCAAAAAATTTCTGGAAAACCAAGCTATCTCTACTGAAGGCTGTTCGGTTTTATTTAAGTGAAACATAAAGCAACTAATGTGTGAATGAATACATATATAATCTTTCTAAACCATTAAATAAATCAAAATTCTTGACTTAAAAGATAGATAACAAATTTCTTGACTCGCAGCTCAGTGGCAACATACGCAGCTAGCGTGCAGGAGGGCTGAAGTTCGAATTCGCTGGTGGCGTTGTTGTAGTCATTGCTTTCAGAAACGAGGAGACTCGATGGTGATTGTAAAAATATGTGTAAAGAATCTCGCAATGATAATCAGGTTGCCTGCTGAGAGTTTTAAGGATTTATTCCCATATAATATGCAAATTTAGGCAGTTCCCCTAAAATTCCTGCGGCCTGCTGACCAAACGGCTAGAGCTCTGGCCTTTGGTACCATCGGCTTCAGGTTCGAATCCTGGTGTTGGCATGGATGTTTGTGAGTGGTTCGTAATCCACGTTAAACTGTAGGTTCCGGTCTGATTTGGCCAAAGTGTGCACAAAATGACCGAAGAACGACAAACCAAATCAAACCCTAAAACTGCTCTCGGAAGGCACTGTCTTCTACTCATTACCAGTCAGTGGGCTGTTAGTGGTACGCATGACACCCACTGATATTCCACCCACACCTTTCTAACAGGTAGGGGAGTTACATAGCTCTAGTTAGGGGGTGAGGAAAAGACTAAAAATGCCTTCAGGTAAAATTAATCAAGTGACGAAAGACGACTTATAAATCGGAAAAATCTAAGAAATAAATAACTCCACTATCAGAATCTAAAGAAACATAAAACATGAGTTGACAGCCGTAGCAAAACTAATCTGAAATATAAACAAAGCAGCCATTTATCAAAATCATTCCTTCTCCCCCCAAAAAAGTGCGCTGAAAGTAATTTGAAATGAATAGTTGTTCCATTAAACAAACGAAAGGCGCCAATCCTCACACTCGCTCGGCTCTGCATAGGGAAAAAAGGCGCTAAAAGAACTGGAGACGGCTGTTATTTTGTAATGAATGTAATTAGAAAGCGGCAAAACGGACCTGTTCTGGATCTATCCTTAACAAGCTTCAATTCCATCATCATTAGATATCATTACGATTCTCGAGATGACTTCATCATCAGGAACATTTATCATCGGACGGAATTCATCACAAAAAAACTACTGAAATTCGACCCAAATGATTTAAATCAGTACTTCTTAAAAGAAAAAAAATTGGAAAATTGGCTCTGTTAATTTTTTTTTTTTTTTTTATTTTCACTTGAAAGTTATCCTTTTTTTTTCCTTTTTTTTTTTTTTTTTCTTTTTTTTTTTTTATTATTAAAATTGCTTTTTTTCTTTTTTTATGATGTTGTAAGCAGTAGAGTCCATTTTTAGAACTTTTGATTATTTACATATATATTTTTTAAGATTGTTTATTATATTTGAATAGCAAAATATAAACTTCATACAATATTCTTTTCATATTTTTATGCATATTAATAGTCAGGATCTTTGGACGACATTTTTTATATGAAAGAAGGGGGTGGGGGTCGAGAAACCAAAATAATTTCAGAACCACTCATTTGAAGGATTGCAGTTCTGTTGACTTAGGAATCTCGTCTCACAGTGGGGGCGGGCTAGTGGTTTTTGGTATCACAGGCTTAAGATTCGAACCCTGCCTGCGGCGTGAATGTTTGTGAGTAGTTTGGAATCCACTTTAAACTGATAGTCCCGGTCTGTTGAGCCCTCGTGGTCACAAGATGAGCGACAAACCGAACCAAAAAATTTGGTTGCAGCCTCCATGCTTTACAGTAGGTAGTAAATGTTTGATTTGCAAGGCTGAATTGGGTTTACGCCATAGTCTTTATTTACCATTTAATCTAAAAATATTGCATTTGCTTTCAACAATACAAATTACATTTTTCCAAAATTATATTGGCTGTTTTAAAGAAATTTTAATAAATATTGGTCTTGTAAATCAGTTTGCTTAGATGAAGTAGGCTTATTTGCTTAGATTTTTCTTTTTTTTTTTTTTTTCCCTGTGAAAATTACGTTTCCTTAAAATACACTAGCGGGAGGGGGGGGGGCAAGCTTGAAAAAGTTGGCAGAAAGTAGAAAAACAAAACTTGGATGCTTTTTTTTTTTGTTTGCTTCTTGAAATTCCATATATTTTTCACCCCTCGAACTTGGTTAGAATTAGGGATTTTATTAAATTATGATAAATTATTAGTGATTTAAAATGATCAGTTTTTTGTCAAAAATGGAGAGAAAATGTTAATTTCTCTCTATTACACCCTGGAATTTTTTGCATATATATTATCTATAATGTTTAGTTAATAAATCAGTCGAATAAAAGCTTGTTCTTATTTTTCCTTTTATTAGATATTATCAATTTTATATTGATATCGATTTCCTTTTAAACTTTACAGGATTCGCTACTGTTTCGTTCCTTCCTTTATTTTTTAGATTCTGATGCAACAGAGTTATGTGAGAGTAAGGAAGATTTTTGTCATAATGAAACGGTCAGGGCAACAACAAATTGACGATAAAATAATATTTTTTTAAAGGATCTTATTGAAAAGAAAAAAAAAAAAAAAAAAAAATCGATTCGTAGATATGAACTGTAAAAAATTGACTCTCTTTCTAATTGACTTTCTAATTTGAAAATAAATAGGATTATTTTAAAGAATAGAAAAAAATTTGTTAAAAAAAGTAAGAGTAGGCTAAATTCAGCCATTTGATTTGTTAGTTACGAGCGAACTCCCCTTCCCCATGAAAGGTCGTCCAAGAACATCCTTTGCAGATAGTTCTGATCATTTTTTTTCCTACATCAAACTATAGCGATATCTACTATGAGAACTCTAGAAGGCTTGGTAAAGTTTAAAAGTCATAAAATCAAGTGCAGTGCATGTTAAATGTAAAAGTCCATGGTTTCACCCGACGAGCACAGAGGACAGACATCATTAGTATAGTTCTGATCATACCAATGGTTTAAAACAGTTATTATAAGAAAAAAGTATTTCAAGTGAGTATGTTATTTGCACTGACAGATTAAAAAAGTATGCGTTAAAGACTACCAAAGAATTGATTAAAAACTATGTATGATATGCGATGGCTCTTACAGTGCACCAAATTGCCAATACAGGGAGCAGAAATAACTTCTGCGTTGATGTTCATTGAGAAATCTGCATTGCTATCCATTGAGGAGTTGTTGGGTAGCAGGAATGGCAATGTTATGTTGGGATATGTCTGGAGTGAGGTCGGGAGAGAACTCTGGGTTGCAAGTTGTTAGTATCTTAAGAGTTAGTATCTTAAGAGTTAGTTAGTTTAGTTGTTAGTACCTTAGAGGAGGACTTGAAATAAAGTTGCGTGGGTTTCGGGGACACCATAAGAAATTAGCTGTAGGGCTTTTGCCACAAAGCGCGCATTTCACGCATTTATGTTCGCGTGTTCCGGATTTTGAGTGATGGTAGTGCTGTTGACAGTTAAAACACTGACCAGGGCCCAGTTTCTTTCGTAGAGTTCTACCTTAACTCTGAAATAATAGATAATATCTATGTTGAGGGTTTTCTCAGTTTCCTCAGATTTAAGCTTCATTCACAGCTACGCATTGAGCGACGAGGCGTAAAGCGTCCACCTATTACAAGTCGTAGCATTCCCCGTTTGAGGCTTGTAATGGATCGATGCTTCTGGCCTCATCTCTAAATGCTTTGACTAGGTTGAATTAGGTAGGACGATCGGGAAGATCAGCATTTTGCTTTTACTCTCATGATTTTTTAGTTTGATGATGAATTTATGATAGAAACCTTGATTTTGGAGTTGATCTTCCACGTACGTAGTTAAGAAGTCTACAGGGAGGCCTCGGATAATGACTTTAAATTGTCCCTCATGTAGTTCAGCTGGATGTTTCTTTAATTGCATTTCTTCAATTTTTCTCCTTATTATTCTATGAACGTTGGCAGTGGGAGGGAACACTAATAACACATTCGGGGATTTTCTTACCAGAGACTATTAAATTCATCCATTAGCGGGATTGCAATTTCAGTAGTATCGAAGATGAATAGAGGAAACGTATTTTTTGTGGGACCCTTTGGGAGAGGTTTCGTCTATTTTAGTTTCGTCTTCATTGCCATCTATGTTGTTTTGCTGAACGTGGTTCGTTATGAATTTGATTTTTTCATTAACAAGTATAGTTTCAGGTAAGACTTGAGAATCCTTGGTGGAGAATTCGGGAATTTGTTCGTAATTGTCCGAAGAACATTCTAATCTGTTTTTAGTTTCGATGCGCTGTTTAACATCTTTGCTGCGCTTGCTAGTACCCATTCGAGATCTTATTATCTTTTTTATTATTGTTGTTGTTTTTGAATTGGCTTAAGCTCGATATTTTTAAGACTAGAGGGAAGAGACATTCTTTCTAATGCTTTTCTTCCGGCTTACTTGATCACAACTGTGATGTTGCAGATCAATTCCCATTTAATTGTGGATCTGCCAGGTTCTTTAAGAAGCTCTAAAAGGATTGAATTTAAACTATTTGAAATTACCACTATCCGTAGAAGTGGTGCAGGATTGAATTTTTTTCAGAGCAGAGTCTAACTGGAAGGCTTGAAAGAGATTGAAGGTAATTGGATTTATTTGTATATCGAAGAGATTAACAGTATTTATAGCGAATGAACATGAATAATATGACCCATCTGGAAGAGGGTCCGTGATTACACAGCCAATCAATTCCTGAAATATCCAGTAGAATTCTCAGCGTAGGTTAAGTAACGAATATTAGTAGAATAGTCCATATGAGGTAGAGCGGAGACTTTTGTTTACTTGCGTTATGCTGGGGAAAAACCCCAACAACTTAAATATGGCTCTGTGCATGCCTGAGTCGAGATATTTTTGATATTGAGAGCATTATACTTTTTGCAAATATGTAGGAATTTATTTATTTGTTATATTGAATGAATACAGAAAGCAAAATTTTATTGAATTTTTGCAATTCATATGAGATATATATAACAGCCTGTATCATATTGTAGAAAGGTTAGATAGATAATGTTTATTTGGAGGAATATCTATAATACTCATCTATTGATCAGAAATAATTTTAATTAATTTACAATTAGTTTTAGGCATGGCTTTCAGGTTTTTGTTGCTGAACGAATGTGATGGCAGCTTGGTGATATTTTTGGTGACTGTAAATAAATTTACATAAATATAATTTTAATGCTTCTAAATTTTTCGATGTATTCTAATTCAGAAAGGGGCCTGATTGGCCGAGTGACTAGCGCTCTCGGTGCCACAGGTTTCGAGTTCGAGACCCGGCGGTGCCATGGATGTTTGTAGTGGTTTGGAATCCACTTTAAACCGTTGATCCCAGTCAAATGTGACTGAAGAGCGTTGGGCGTAGGACTGACTGTCCTACCCCTTAAAAATGAAAACGTCTCGAAATCTGCCAGTAGGCAGACGGCCTTGACCCACCATGTAACAGTTGCGCCACTGATGATGGTGATCAACAAATGAAATTGGTCTTGATATTTTACATGTTTGCAGCATCGAGTAGTAAAATAATAGAGCGCGTATTGGGGTTGCTAGTTTGCTAGGGCAAACATAATCCTTCCGTAATCCTTTTATAATCGTCCACTGTGAGAGTGATTTGATAACTGCACGGACACTCTACCATTGATTTGTATGGGACTGGTCACTTTGCTTTACAGAGGGAAAAGGAGCGTGTATTGCGCTATGGAATAGACCTCACTCATTTGAAATTAATTTTAGGCATATATTTCGGGGTTTTGTAGTTTAACAAACGCGATGAAAGCTTGTCAATTTTTGCCAATACTGTTGGCTATGACTACTCGATGGTTTAATTTATAAAACAAGAAAGCATTTTAGAAAATAGATACATAAATGGTTTTACATAAAAAAAAAATCATACATTTTATACATTTTTACATGAATTTCAAAAATAAATATATAAGTACATAAAAATCTGCCCGACTCGTGGCTCAGTGGCAACGTGAGCATTAGAGATGAGGTTCAATACGGATTTGCGGATTTGTTGTAGACACAGTATCAAAAAGCGATGAGAATCGATGGTGTTTGTGATGTGCAGCATCTGGCCTCGTTAATCAGACTACCCGGTGGGAGTTTTCCTGCTTTTCTCCGATACGATACGCAAATGTAGAGTAGTACCCCTAAAAGACATTTCGGAAGGCACTACCCTCCTTCTTTAGCGACACGTAGCCAAGTCAGACTTCTATCTACGGGTGTTCCATCTCAACAAAAGCTGCTTCCCCTCCCTTCCATGAGAACGTCTAGATATTGCGTGAATGAGAGTCAGTGGAATGAGAAACAACATAAAAACCACAATGCTCTAATGCAATTTGAACTGACAGCCCTAGCTAAAGCCTGCTTTTCGGAACATTCTATGAGCATGCTACAAAGTGAGTTTTTCATCCACTATTATTTCAAGGCATTTTGTCGACTGAGAGCAAGGGATTTGACAATTACGAATGCTGCCGGGTTAAAGCAGTTTATTTTTATTCACAGAGGTCGGAGTCGAGAAGTGAGTAGTTTTGATGGAGTCGCGAATAAGAGCAGTCGGTTGAAAAGTATGACTCACTCTTTTATAAGAAATATTTTTTATTTTTCCAAAATTCTAGGAATTAATATTAAATGAAATGTTAAGGATGGAATTTAGTTACATCCTTTTAATAATAAAACCACTAGCAAAGACATTTATTGATTTACTAGCAAATCAAGTAAGTGTTGAAAGACTTTTCTCAGCACTGATGCTTACAAAAGGCTATTTTGAACCAACAATGAAAGATCTTATAGAAAATATTCTATAATGACACAAAAATTAAGATTTAATGTATTACAAATAGAGTCTTTGATTAAAATGACCAATTTAATTTTGCTTGCCTTAATTTATTCTATGACATTTTGGTACCTGCTAATTGAGTATTGCCATTTTAATAGAATATATATTTTTTGCAAGCAAATTTAGAATACAAGGATGCCTTTTAAGTGAATGCAAATACTGTATTTTTAAAGTTATAAAAAGTACTTTTATGCAAAACTGTTTCTACATATATGAGTACAATAAAAGTCATTGAATTTATTTCGCACATTTTTCTAAATCCATTAATAAATTACGGTTAAGAGTCACGATTGAGAATCGGGAGTCGGTATAAAGGACTCAGGAGTCGGGATTTTTAAATTTGCTGGCTTCACCTTTGTTTATTCGTGTTAGACGTGAATCCTAAATTGCTTTGAAAGAAAAGGGTTCTTGCCAAAAGAAAGCTTCTCTTATCAAGCGCTGCTCAAAATCCACAAAAAAGGACTGTTTTGAGGTACTGTTTAAAAACAATGTTGGATTCGTTCAATTCTGACAGGACATCAACATGGAAAAGAAAAGCAGATTGAATCTTTTTTCCGCGATCGATGCAAAGACCGTTAAATTCGAACAATGAACAAATCAAACAAAATCACTTTCAATTGATTGGTTCTTTTTTAAATGATACGGTTTAGTTAGTTTCTTTTTTAAGTCTTTTTCGCCTCTGATTTGGTCAACAAAAATGCAAGTTGATTCGCAAAACATTGTAAGACATGGTTGGTTGTACAAACATTGCATTCTATGTTATTACATTTATCCATGCATTGATATTTAATTTATTGTTGTACGCTGTATAGGAATTTAACATGCAATCATGTTTTGCTTTTACCTTTAAACCTTTTCTTAGTAAAGGTTTAACTTAAACTAATTTGAAAACTCTGAGAACATTTCAAGTGCAAATGGCAAGAGTGAATTTCGACAATACGATTTTTTATTTTTATTTTAAATGTTTTAACAAACAAAAGAACTCAAAAATTGAGTTATGTTATATAATTAAAATAAATTTTATCATTGATATTTTGTGATTGGACATTTCTATCAAGCCGGGCCTGCTGGCCTACCGCTCTGGCGCTCGGTTAGCTAGATTAGTGACCACAGACTTCGGATTCGAGTCCCGGCGGTGCCATGGGCATTTGTAATCCACTTTAAACTGTAGGTCCCAGTGTAATATGACTGTAGAGCGCTGGGTGTAGGGCTGACAACCCGTAAAAAGAAAACTCTTCATGTCTAGAAATCTGTCAGTAAGCAGACGGCATTGGCCCACCATGGGGCTGTTGCGCCAATGCTGCTATTGATGATGATGATGATTTCTATCCAGCAGGTTTCTTTTCTTTCCGCTACACCCCCACCCGTACCTAAGGATATGGAGCTCTCTACCAGTTAGAAAGGTGAGGGTGGGCTTCATGTAGACAGCGACAGGTGATGAGGGAGGACAGTGCCTTTCAGAAGGATCTTTAGGGGTTGTAGTATGGAAGAAAACTCTCCTCAGGCAACCTGACTACCGATGAGAGATGGTTTTACACACGTTGCCACAATCGACTCTCCACGTTTCTGAAAACAGTGGCTACAATAATGCAGCCAGCGGATCAATCTTCCTGCATGCTAGCCACTGGACCACAAGTCGGGGAAATTGATGCAACCGACGAGAGCAGGTAATAATAATAATAATAATAATAATTTTAAAAAAGCCTATTATAGTCATCATTGCATTGTTTTCTGAGTTAATTTTGGCAGTACTCTGCAGGTAGACCTCTTGGTTTTCACCAAAATCTTTTGTCAGATTTTAGTTCATGAACGGAATTCATAATAGAAATAAATCAATCGACAAAACATTTCGTTGCTCTGATCCGTTTAACATCAAATCATCTCTGAGAAATCATATCGAAAGAAAAAGGGACACTATAAGAACTCTTATTTTTCCATTAAATATTTAGTAATAATTTCTCATTTTAATATTCATTTGTACATAATAAAAAAACCTTTCTATACACGGTGCTTTTTAAAGAAGGGATTATTTAAGAAATAACCAGTTCAGTTTCAAATAGGCCTTCGTACATCTTATTCCCTGATTTTTCTTTTTTTTTGCACATCGAGGGGCCTTAGCATGTCTGAAATAACCTACCGATTGAATGGGGAGACAATTGCCCTTTGGAAATATTTTTAGAGATAATTGCCTCGCATTTCTGCGTCATAGGAGGGCAATTCTCACCAGGCAGCTTAGCTGTTGATGTGAGATGCTTTACACTTGTCATGGAGTCTTTTTGGTTTTGACAGTAGAGCCCACTTGAACAATACCAACGCCACGTGCACTACCAAAAGTCGTAGGGTGGAATTGTTTAAACACTTCATGCTAATAATTTGAATCCTGTTAACTTTCGTATAATTAATGAAAACATTTGATGTCTGCCTGGCACCCGTAGAAAGTGTCTTTTCTCTTATGAATAAGGGTGTATTTCCGAAGAGTAACGCGACGTCAACTTTGAAGAATCAGATTAGCTACCGAGAATGATTGGCAATAGATTGATTCATTCACAATCGTCAATCATTCTCGATCGCTAATCTGATTCGTCAAAAGCGTATGAGTGTCGTGTTGCCGATAGAAATGCACCCCTTAGTTGTAGACGAGTGAAAAACATATGCAAGTGGCATTTCTTAAAGCATTGTTAATTACCAAAATAATTTGTTTTTCAGAAAAAATTATAGGACCGCATAAATAATTTATTTTCATGTATTGAAATGACTTATTAATAAATATGTGTTTCCTTGAATACACATACTATTACCTAAAAGGAATAGATGCACTGTTTTGAGAAATAAATAAATGTCCACGTTAATTATAGCGCTCATCTCCACCTAGGGCTTTTCTAGCTGGGCTTCCTTAGCTGAGGGGTGCCAAGCTAAACATGTGACATTTCAAGCCCTGAGAAGTTATAAGCATTCTGACTTTTTCAGTTTTACATAAAATCACAGATTCAAAGAGTTTCATTGGTGTATTTTCAAAAGTAAACCCTATAATTTCAATAACCATAAGAAACAATTAGATTAATATTTCCTCTCTTAACTTATTTAACTTATTTTTTTATTTTTAAGATTACGAATCAATAAAAGTGATTTTTAACGATTCTAAAAAATATCTTCTACTTTTAAGAATTCTCAATGCTTGATTTTTAAGAAAATTAAAAATTAATAAAAACGTTATTAGATTTACTAATTTTTTTTTGTGGTACTATTCTTGTAGAAAGACTAAAAACTGCACTGTCAATAATGCTCTATAGTATAAATCAACACTTTCAAATAAATAATAATATAAAACGTTGCACCAAAAACGTACCATTTGCACCTCCACGTTGCACAAAAAATATTAAAAATTTTATAATTTTGTTCTATAGTAATACAAACAAATTTGGTTTATAAATAAATTAAATTTAGAGTATTCGATTTATGAGAGAAATTCAAAAAAATAAATAGTTTTATTATTGTATAAGAGATGGCGCGACTGTTGTTTTCAAAATATGAAGCGAAAAGAAAATAAGATTTTGCCTGAGGGTTTAAAGAATTCACCCGAATGAAAACAGGTTACAATTCATGACTCTTTCGAGCGTAAGGGACATTGCTTTCAGAATTCTTCATAACTTGGTTTCAAATTTGTATTTCGGACGTATTTTGTGGGCTTTGCCAAAGTTTACTCGACATTATACAACTCCGTGTTTCTTACAGTTGGCAGTTATAGTACGGAAAGTGATAGACGAATCAAAACGTTGTGGATTTCCCTCCTTCTTTCAAAAGGTAAGTCATTTCTTTTGATTATCGTGTTCTTCGGAATTAAGTAAGGAACTTAAAAATCCACAGTTACATATATGTGTTAAAATAAATAAATATATGACTTGTCATCCAATATTGCATTTCGATATTTCTGGTAGAGTATGAACCTAGAAATATTTTCTATTTGTAATTGATTTCAAATTAAGAACTTCATTTTATTTTCTGTCATTCAAATTATTATAGGATTGACAAAACCTTTTTATACATAACATTATAAACTACTAATAGAAGTCTACTTACTATAATATTCCTACTAAATATTGAATGCAGTATTTGTAGTTATGGCAAATGTTTTATATAAAATCAAGCAGTTTAAATAAAAATGTACAATACCTACATACCTGACAGTTGTATAACTAGATTAGACAATCAAATGCAGGAAAAAAAAAAATTTAATATTTTTTTTTATATAAAAACAAAATTTGTGTGCTATAAAGAATTAAATATGTATTGTACATTTATAAAACTCTTTATTTATATATGCTAAAAATTTTCAGAACTGTTCTTAAAATTTATGTATACAGCATTTTTGTAAAACTTTCTTTTGGTATTGATTGAAATGCGATTTGAATTTAGCTGGTTTTCAGAATTTTTTATTTCATTTATTGAATGACAATTAATAGATTTACAAAATTGTCAAAAATAATAATTTAAAAAGTTGTCTAATTTATAAATATACAAAATACCATTAATTAATTAAATGTTAAAATATTTGTCTCAAATCTTTACATTGAAGGATTACTCGAAGCATTTTTTTTAAATTTTAGTTTTTGTTTATTATTTTACCAAAATTTGAAGTGATAAATTTTCACTCTGAAGAATGTCAACTTGTTAACAAACCTATTTATGTATAATGTTGGATAAAATTTTAAAATATTTTCTTCTCCAAAGTTTTTTTTAGATATATTTATTTGAAAAATTTATTTGCTGTATGAGTTGTAAGCAATAGATGAATTTTGAAAGAGTAAGAGTAATATTAATTTAATATTAAAGTAATATTAATTTAATATTAAAGTAGTATTAATTTGTACAGTCTGTGTTTATATATGATATATTCATTTTCTTAGCTTAAATAATTACTTTTCCTCCTGTTAGATTAGTGATAAATCATATGGGAAAAACAGATTTTAATTAGCATTTATGTAAATTATGTAGGAAAAATTTATGTTCTTAAATTAAATCTAATTTATTAGTTTAAAATTCAAGGTCTTGGGTTATTATTTTATTTTGAATATTTTAACTACCTTTTATCTGACTAAAAATTAACTTTATATTTTCAATGTAGGTATTTGTGGCTTATTTTTTATTTTTTTATGTAAACTGAAAACAATAATTAAAATCATTGTTTCGAATGATAAATTTTTAAAGTTCAATTAGTGGCAATGCATGATATTTGTAATGATGTGTAGGGAAAACTTAATAAGTATGGTTTATTTCATATATTACACACACATATATACAATATATTTTATTATCTTGTAAAATATTAATGCTCGTATTCTTAGATAAAAAAATATTGCTACTCTCTTCCTTTTCAATTTATATGAAATTTGTTTTTGGCAAAAATAAAAAAATTGTTTGATTCTTTCCAAGTAGGATCGTATAAAAATGGATATGAAATTTTTAAAAATACTACAAGTTTTTTATTATTAAATTCTAAATTTAAAAAAATTCATATTTTTATGTAAAAAGAACAGAAATTGTTCGAATTAAGGCAATAATCATAATAGTATCTATATCAGATATTACAGCAAATCCTTTTTTTTTTAATGTTAAAATATTACTGTAAATCCTTTATATCTTTAAAAGTTATTAATTTGATAGTTTCTGGAAAAGAGTCAGATGATAATTTAGTAGCAAATAAAAATTTGCTTTTTTTTACCAAACTACTGGAAGCTATTGGATAATAATTATTTTTTTTTAACCAAACATATTTTACATTATTAACCCTAAAATATTCAGGTAATCATTCTTGAGGTCTTCAGCATTTCTGAATATGAACAAATGAAAATTGATCATTTAGTTGTGCATATTATAGGCGAACTACATGCAATTATACTTTAAAAACGCTGTTTTACTCTTTTATAGGAATTATTTATTCCCAGCTTCATCTAAAACTGTATAAGGGTTATTTGAAGATCTGGATTGTAGTTTTAATATAATTTAAAATTGCAACAGTAATTTTTAAATATTGTGCTTATAAACGAGAATTTTGTTTTAAATTCTAGAATATTAAATTGAAAAAAATGTATAGGTATTTGTATATTGGATCTCTTGTGTTCTAATGTTTCATTTTAACTAGGAATTTCGAAAACAGCAATCTTTTTTAAATACGCTTAAGACTTTGAGGGGCCTGATAGCCGAGTGACTAGCGCTCTGGCGTCACAGGGCGGCCTGATGGCCAAGTGACTAGCGCTCTAGCCTTTGGTACCACAGGCTTCTGGTTCGAATCCTGGCGGGGGCATGGGTATTTGTGAGTGGTTCGAATCCACTTTAAACCGTAGATACCGGTCTGTTTAGCCCTCGTGTGCACAAATGACCGTAGAGCGACAAACCAAACTGGCGCCACATGTTTTGAGTCCCGGCCGTGCCGTGGATGTTTGTAGTGGTTCGAATCCACTTTAAGCCGTAAGTCCCGGTCTAATAGGACTGTTGGGCGTAGGGCTGACAACCCTACCCGTAAAAAGTCAGACTTCTACCTACGGGTGCTCCAGCACAACAGAAGCTGCCCAATTCCTTTCCCCTCCTTCCATGAGACCACACGGGTTTTGGACTTGGTCTAGATGTTGCTGTCTACCAATTGGGATATCTTTATGATCAAGTATATGTACTTCATGAAGCTAGAATAGCTTAAACGCAGGAAATTGAAAACATTTTCAAGGTAAAATTGCAAATTATTTTATTGATTACAGCTTGACTTACCGTTTAAATTTCCTTTCTATTTGAATTGACTGATTAAATCTTGATTTGTTTTATGTGAGTATTAAAAATTTAAATAGATATATTCACTACTGTTAATTAAATGCAAAGAAATATTCATATAGTAAGAATAGAGGGTGAAACTTTTGATATTATTAGTTTATAATATATACGACATCGATACTTCGCCTTAAAGAACGCTTGTTAAAAGAAACACTGAATGAGCCAATTAATGTAAGCCAAATATGTGTTGTGAATGGTTAACACAACACATATTTGGCTTACATTAATATACAGGAAAGGCATAGTTTAGAATCCGATTACAAAAACAGTTTTGTGCTAAATTTGGCCAAATTTATTTTAAATAGGGATGAAAGATGTTTTCCTTGCGTGTGTTCCAATAAGTGCATTTTTCGAGTTACATTTTCGCAAGATAGCGCAATAAATCTTAATCAATTTGTCTAAAAACGCAGTGTTTTCAAAGTGAGTAAATTACTCACATTTCCTTGATATGCCACGCGTGTGAGATGACCCCCACAAATAAAAAGTCGGAAGAAGTTTGCGTAGTAAATTATCCTTTTTCTTGTGATGTCTACATAATCTACTAATAATACATACACATTAGTTGTATGTATATGCTAGTGAAATGTTTTGATGAAACGTATTGAGAATTAAATTATTTATAAAAGTAAGTGTAAAATATTATAAATCACATAAGTCTTTCCCATGCCTATTTTACTCTAAAAACGGAACTTACTGTGATATTTTAATGTGGGGCAGGAAAACAGAACTATCTTTTTTTTTTTAAAAATCTAAATGGTATTCACATCATTTGGTATTAACCAAACGCCATAGAAAAGGTTTCAGAAAACTAATTTCTATTATACCATCTATATTTACCTGCCTATATTTTTATAAATTAATGGTGTAGTTTGTAATAAATGTTGAAATAAAATCTTTGCAGTTTTTAACATTAAAAGGGATATTTAATGAACAGAAGACTCCACACACTCTACAGTCCGTTTATGGTTGAAATTGCTTTGAAAATTATGACATTACAAATTTATTTTTAAAAAATCCTTTATACTCATATATTTTAGCATCAAAGACTTCTAAAATTTGCTTATTTTTGAGTTTATATGCACAAAATATTGCAACTACTACACCATTTTCTATACTAGAAAAAGTGTTATTTTTGCCGAAATTAAATTTATTCTGATGCGTTTGGAATTAGTAATTTTTAATTATTTGAAAGAAAGAAAATAAATAGTAATGAGATGTTGAAATTTAATAAAATTTCAGTTTTTGTTAATATTTTCGTATTTGCATTAAATTGTACATCAACGATCAAAGCAATTATATAAATTCCATGTAACTGGTTAATTCACTAAAATCTTCTTATCTAAAATCCATCTGTTAATGCAGTTACATAATTTTTAAACGTTGACATTTTCCCTTTTAATAGGAGATTTTATATAGCTCTGCGGCAGTGGTGCTCAGACCGTGGCCCGTAATAGGCGCATCCTATTTCAATGACCTAGTGGTACCACAGGCTTCGAGTTCCAGTCCCGGCGGTGCCATGGATGTTTGTAGTCGCTCTCAATCCACTTTAAACCGTAGGTCCCAGTCTAATAAGTTCATAGAGCATTGTAGGGGTAGTGTTACTGGCGTTCGTAGCCTATCTTCAAGCTACACGTGCCCCTTGGGTAGTGCTAAATGTGTAACAGCGGTGCAGCCCTTGTTTATGGCATAAAGATTAACTGTCTCTGTATTGCAATAGAATAACATACTTCAATTTTATGTAATTGATCTACGGCGTTATAAATCTGTGCGTTCCCGCGCAACATTGATGTAAATAACATGATGCATATTTTCAAAGGAAAATATTTTCGAATTTTGATTAAAACATCGAACAGGGTTCAGCTTTAGTTTAATAAAAAGTTAAATCTTAGAAAAAACAATGTTTTTCTTGTTCATTGCAAACTTTTCTACACCTCATCCGCGTGTTTGGGGCTATGTAGCCTTCTACCAGTTAAAAGGTGAGGGTGGGCACTAACTGCCCACCGACGCGTGTGGAGGGGACTTGATTCGAGATACTCTCAGCACTGGTAATCTCGCGTATCATTCTTCATCCCCTTACCATGGATTTCCTGCACGATTTTTGTAGTGATGGCCAAAATGCCGCTTGGATTCTATGACCAAAAATTTTCAAACTACTCATAAACATTTCGAATAGAAAGTGTACATTAATGTTTACCTCCTTAAGCCGGTGCTTTCTAAACAGTGAGGCGCGGATATTTCTAAAAGGTCAACGTTTGTTCTAAATGCAATGCAATATGAATAATATGAAATAGAAAAAAATTTAAATTTCAGGAGGGCAGATCTAGTTGAGAGGAATATTTTCCATAGATCATCTAGCAATAATGTGTTTGTCTAAATCTCTTATTACTTTACAAATACTTTAATTTTATAATTAAAGTAGTTGTAAAGTAATAAGAGATTTAGTGTGATTCATTCTAGAAATTACATAAAGGAGCTAAAACAATGTTGATATTTTATAAAATTATAAATTTATAGAGTAAATTTATAGTGCTTAAATTAAAATTTTTAGATAGATTTTTCTGAAGTTATTTTTAATAAAAAAAAAAATATTTATATATTATTTAATTAAAAAAACTGTTTAAAATTTCAACTAGTTTAATAAAAAAAAATAAGTGGAGGGAAAGGGGACATGCTTTGTCAAAAGGGGACGTGACTACATTTTCTGTAATTAAGAAGGATTGGGAGATTAAAAGTTTGAGTACAATTGCCTTAGTAATTCTTCCTATCGTAAAGTAATGCTTGATCATCATTTTTATATCATGTAATTTTGGAAATAGCTTGCTTTATTTAATTGAAACTAGTGCCAAACAGAGTATTGGGTCGATTTGGCTGTTGGAACACCATTGGTGCTATTTCTCCAACTTTTCATTGACTTTTCAAACTGACCTTGTAAGTTTCGTAGATTCATCTTCATGTATTTTTTACTCGTGAAAATTCAGATTGGCACAGTGTTTACAGTTAGCTTAAGTATTCACAAAATGTTGACCGACATTTCATTCACTGTTCGTGTGTGGTAAATTTTCTGCATATAACTCCATAATTCGAAAACTAGTGTCTTTTGTGGAAGACTCACTCTGGATTGTGAAGCAACTCCAATTTGGAGAGTCATTCTTGAATTGAAAGGGACTACGATGTTCCGGTCAGTGCTTTAGATGAATGCGCATTGCGCCTTTTTTTTGACTGATGGAGAAAAAGATGCTGGCTAAAGAAACATGCTGCCTGATGACAAAGCACTAACACTTTTCGCCTTGGGACGATTCGCTTTGGTGGCTGAACATGCTTTCATTTCGAAATCTTTGGCACTGTGTGCGATACAGCTAACGATTTTCAGATAAAACAAGTTCAAGGTTCATCAAGGTGCTGCAATCAAATATACATAAAAAAAATGAATAAACAACTTTTGTTGAACTAAGTTGAGTTGTGTACTTTTTTTGCATTCACCGAAAATATAACATGCTTATATTTAATGCGAGTAAAAGCAGAAAATTCCCGACATTTTTGTTGTGAATCATACATAAAGTATTGAAGTAATTCATGTATAATTATATATGAATACATAATGTCCAGGAATGAATTTATGATTTGATGGTTCTAGGCTGATCTCATGGTGTGTTGGCTAATTTAAATATTTAAATGTTACTGATATCCGAACTACTATTATGACATGAATCAATAAAGAATCAAA
This sequence comes from Caerostris extrusa, assembly GCA_021605095.1. Taxonomy (NCBI): domain Eukaryota; kingdom Metazoa; phylum Arthropoda; class Arachnida; order Araneae; family Araneidae; genus Caerostris; species Caerostris extrusa. The sequence goes on along the minus strand of BPLR01005542.1, from coordinate 5,027 downwards.
TAACTATAAAATATTAACAACTTGATGTTCACTGCCGTATAATCTGAAATAATTCCCTTATGCTCTCATTTTATATCCAAATTGGACTATCGGATTGTTGTGAAAATAAGAAATATTGAATATGAAATACTGATGTTAGCTATCATTTTTTTTACTTTTATTCAATTTGTTCATTTATGTGCAGTTTATTATATTTAAAGCGACTCTTACGATACACATTATATGAACGGTTTTGACTGCTATTCAGAATGAATTCCGAAAAAAAGTTCTGGATAACGAGGATTGCTTAAAGATTTAACTATTTTTATACGACAACAAATAGGATGGATAGTTAATTTTTAAAGCATTTGAAAATTCTGTATATGCTTTCCGTATAATGTCTTAGAATTTTTTTCTGTGGGTGGAATATTATTGATTACTCTTTTAAGACGACGTACTTCCAAATGTTAAGGAAACATTTCAACATGGTAAAGAAAATTATGAAAGTCATTTTCATGAGATTTAAGTCAATCAATTTTAAGATAAAGTAATTAAATCTCTACAACAGCTGCCAAAGTAGAATATATTTGATATAGTAACCTTTTTTTTCTTGGTAAATAAATTTAAGGTAAAATAAAAATCACCTCTTATTAATAGAGTTCTAATTTTTATTATGAACTTATGATGCAAATTATTACAATTTTGCAACATTTGAAAAATCTGTAACACATTTTTTTTAAAACACAAGTTGCTGTTAATTTTGCTTTTTGAATTTGCAGCTAATTGGTAGTAACTTCTCACACAGAATTCTAATAAGTATTTTAAATTAAAGGTTTACTGTCAAATGGATCTTGCTGGAAGATTAAACGGCAATTTTATCAAACGGCTATAAACATTAGTATATCTATATCAACAACATTAGTATATCAAATATCAGTATTCAATGTAAATGTTACAGATATAGATATGCTAATGTTTGAAAACAATTTATAACATTACTATATCCACCAAGCTGTTCATTATATTCGAAGAGGTTTCAGCTAACTTACTTCTTGTTTGCTTTATTGCTTGACATCACTTCCTATTCATGGCGAAGCTGATTTTTTCCCTCCCATCTAACTTGCCAAAGATGTAGAGCGTCACACGAACAACATTTCCAACATACTTGGCTGTTTTCGTCTATTGTTCCGATGCTAAATTAAAGCAGTAAGTCATCTGTGGACGCCATTGCAATTGTTACGAATCATGTCCAGTTGTCCGAATCTGAATCTCAGTTTTTGCTTCCTTTGTTATTCATTGCATCTGGATGCACTGTTTTTCTTCCGCGCTTCAGTCACGTAATTCCCACGGCACTTTCTGAAAAGTAATATCACCCCAAAAGAATGAGATCTGCTTTCTGAATTCATCAATTTTCATGCAAAGCGTGTTGGGTCCAATGTTATTCAAGAACTATTGCTGGAAATGAAATATATAGGTTATGCTTATGGATGTGATGAATGCAAAATTTCGAGCATAGCTATTGTTATGCATTTCATTAGTTCAATTTTTTGTGTTCAATCGAGCTCTATCAGTTCTTCTGAAATTCATATTGGTATCGAATGATTATTTAATTTATTGTTTCAGGACAGAATTTTATCAAGATTTTTTTCTAGTATTAGATTTTGTGAATTCAAGAAAAATTATGCATATTTAGTACAATTTGTTTCCTTTTCCTCTTGAAATTTGAAGACGTGGTGTAATATGAAATTCTTATAGGATTTACATTATGACTGAAAGTATTAATTTTGATTACCTATGAAAATTTTAACTTTGTCTCCTCTCCACCTCTTTGAATTTTTTTTTTCCCGTTTGAAATTCGAAACTTATTTCAGTTGAAATCTGAAGCAAGAAAATTGTAATACGAATTGGATACAAGGATAATATGAGGATATATGGACGAAGAGTTGTTTACTTTTGATATTTGTCGGCTTTCAATGCTGGAATTTATATATAATCTTAACAGAAAATAAACTTAAGTTTTTCTTTTTATTAATTACTCGAATTTTCCCAAAAAGGAAATAATTAAATTTTTGACTTTTAAGCATTTGCTGTAGCATTTTTCCTTCTACTTTTAGAACATTTACAGCACAAAATAAAATAATCGAAAAAATTGAACTATCTGTTTCTTTAGACGCAATACGTGAATAAAGAGTCGAGCCCTTCCATTTTGTAAATGATCCAGCCATTGGCCACTCCCTTCTCCAGAAAGGTTCAAAAACCTAAATGCCACCCACACCGCAGCGAAGATGAGTATCTGGTTTTTCCACGACCACTGGACATCGTTACTGGAGGCGGTTGGAGATTGAGGCCAGAGGTTTCTTCTTGATGGAGCGTGACCGAGTTTAAAAAGCTGATGGCCTTAAAATGGGTGTTGATTTCGTTTCGTTTCGTTTCGTTTCTAAAAATTGCTGTAGGGATTTGAATCTGTTCTGCAAATAATAGTTTATAAAAACTGCTACTTTAAATCTTTCGTAAAAGTAGTCCTGTATTTAAAAAATATTTAATAATCTAAATATTGAATAGAATGAACTAGAAAGTGAATTTCGTAGTAACGATAAAGTTCGATATCATGAATTCTTGGAAAAACGTAAAATAATTTTTTTTTTTTTTTTAACCTCATAACTCTGATTTCTTTGAGTGAATAATGTACTTAAATTACCTAGTCTGCTGTAAATACTAAGCATTTAGTTTTTTTTTTTTTTCTACACGTAAAATTCATTTCGGATAATGCAGAAGAAGGTAAATGACGAAGATCTTTTCCTTTGGAGGAAATCTTTTCCTAAAAATATTGAATAACCTTTGATTATTACAAGAACATTTACAAAATGATTACAAGATTTTAATCTTATTTATGAAAAAAAAAAAAAAAAAAAAAACCAAGGTGTCTTTTAACTGAGAGCTTTTATAACACACTCACAACCGCACGCTCGCGCATTTTTTGTACAATGTATGTTAAAGTAATATATAGTATCAAGAACCTAGTATTATTCAAAGGCAGTTCCAGATAAAATAACTGTTACAAGTACCAAAGTATTATAGAATAGCTTAAGACAGGGGTGGTCAGCCCAAATGATCTTGCGGGTCACTCTGAAAATCCATCGAAACTCCACGGGACTCATATAAAATTATATATCCTCATATTAGACTTAGACCTAGACATTTTTTAGAGTGAAAAACTGAAACATGAGTTATTATTAGTGTTCATTATTATTCTTACATGTAAGCATAAATAATATAATAATAATGATACTGAACGCACCTTGTAAAGAAATATATAGCACTTAAAATCAAATATAAAGGAAATAAAAAAAATGAAATCATTAAAAAATATTTATTTTACTAGTGCGGTGCTTGTTTCTCCACTCTTTCACTTAAATTTTGCAAATCGATCTTAATTTGGGTATTTGCACACCTTAATTAGTGTTGCAGGTTAGCGTCCGTTATGTTTGAGCGTGCTTTGTGTTTGGTCGATCTCATTTTCGGAAAAAAAAAATTCGCAGGTGTAAGCTGAACCAAAAGTGCTGACAACTTTTTGTGCCAGATTTCTAAATTTCACGAATTTATCACTCGCATCACGTTCATTCGCGTGCAGAATAATTAAATTATATTCTGCAAACTCATAACATTGTTATAAATAACAATTTCGAGGCGAATATCCTACTGAACAGTGAGCATAAGAATTTATTTATATTGTAGGTCATAGGAAAATAACAAATTTCTAATATTTAATCAAACACTAAAATTAAACGTATCGTTTCGTCTTCCTATCTCTAAAAAAACAATTGGATCTTAGATATCGGGGTTTCTAAAAATTCATCGTATCGTTAATCGAATTACTTTTCTGGACAAGATCACCCAGGTTTTTCATTCCTGTAGAGTCTCATAATATATTCCTATGGATTATTTGAACTGGCTATTAATAAATGTTTGTAGAAATGTCTTGTGGCATTTATAAATATTAGAATTAAATATGATTTCCAAATGTTTCAGCTATTTTGGATTATGCAAGTAAGCGAAATAAATCTTCTGTTCTATTGCAGTTAGCTATTTCCTTTCAGTACAATCTCTTAAAACAATTGTATCTTTCTTACAGAACTAAAACAAAATTTGATGAAAAGGAAATATAAATGATTTCTTTCCCTTCTGTTTGATGTCTGTTTCAATCTTTATGTGGATCATTTGATATTCATATTTCCAGACAAGAAAGATCTAATATACTATTTAATTTTAACACTCAAATGTAAATGTAAATGTAATGTCTAGCCAACAGATTCAAGGTAAATCTGTTTTTTTTTTTGTCTTAAATACTGTAATATTGCAGAGTTTTCTGATGCACAAATTTATGTTAACGACAAAATGAGAATTAATGAAAAGCAGCCTTACAAATAACTGCAAAATATTTTTGCATCAGAATTTTTATGTGGTGGAAATAATATTTTTATCTTTATTTATTATTATTGTATGTTAAGAAAAGATTCATCCTATCAGTTTCGTGAACACGATTTCAAGTATTGTCTGCGATTTTTACAGCAATGCATTCTCAACCATGTTGGAAAAATTACTGAATGACTCGTCCAGTGGTACTTCAATTTTTATGTTTTATTTTATCCCAAAAATAACATACATATAGGAACCTCTTTGAAGGAGGCATTGTAATGTATATTTAAATAAATTAATATAAGTGTTTTATAATATAATGAAATGTTTTATATTTAAGCAAAGGGGCACATGTAGCCGAGGTAAAGCTGTCGCTCTATTTCTCGTAGCAACAGAGCGTAAAGAAATTGAAATCTTTTTTTAGAAGATTTTTCTGCAACAGAGTTGTTTAATTTCTGTTGAAGATTTCCTGTAAAAATAAATTATCTGATTCTTGTTGAATCAGGCGATTTTTTAGATCACTTGTTTTTAATTCATAATTTTCTTATCCATTATTTTCATACGAATATGAATTTGGTTTCCTTTTCATTTTATCGCTACGATTCGGTTTTCAATTTGCTTTCAATACGTAA